>JAMKQA010014533.1:0-14804 GCA_024699735.1 Posidonia australis
TAAAATCTAATTATATAATTAGTTAATCTATAATATAATCTACTATGTGTTAAGGTTTCATCCTAATTTGAATTATATTCACTATTAATTTTTAATCTAAAATTTAACGGTTAGAATTTAACAAAATATGTTGAATATTAAGACCTTTTAATCAAGAATCAATAGTTGTTTAATCTAAATGAAAATTTCACTATGTATTTATGGATATCTAATAAGTATATACGATTATTTCTTCTTCCCTATGTCTTTATGAAAAATAAAAAGTTGACAACATACTCCTTATATGTAGACACCTATGTCAAAAATGTCCCCAAATTAAAATAAGAGGGAGAGATATGTGAAGAAGAGAAAGAAAGAAACTTTGCAGCAGGAGAAGAAGGAAGTCATCTGATGATGGGTACTGTCATGGTGCCTGATCCCGTTCCATCCCCAGAGGAGGACAGTGAGAAACTGAAGAAAGCATTCAAAGGTATGATACTGGTACGAGATAAGACACAAAAGAAATAGCAAGAGCAGAGACTTTTGGCTGCCAACTATTTTTCCACCTCTGTTTCTCATTTAGTTCTGTGGGTTCTTTTCCTTTCTTAGGATGGGGAACAGATGAGAGGGCAATAATAAACATATTGGGACGTAGAATTGGGAGCCAAAGGGTGGCGATTGCAGAGGAGTACCAACGCCTGTATAACGAGACCCTCATCCAAAGCCTCCAATCTGAGCTCTCTGGTGATTTTGGGGTATGTCTTGAAATTTGCCATTTTCCCTTTCTTGATTTTTCCTGTCTAGCTTTCTTTCTTTGTTTTTAGTATTGGATCACCAGACATCTCCTAACAAACCTAAATGGGAAAATTCTCATGATGAAGTTTTCTGTCTCGGCATGGATTCACTGCACATTTTAAAAGGTCCTACAATTCTGAAGTATCCTAAAATCAAACAGCCTTCAGATGGAAGTATGCATTTCTATGACTAAAACAGTATAACTTAATGATTACAAATCCTTAGGAGATGGGATTAGTTAATAGTTATATAAAATTACTTGGTGTTGTGTATGGATTTTTTTTTCCTCTGAATCAAATGTCTGACTTATTGTCCTAATACAGAGAGCAGTGATCTTATGGGCAACAAATCCTCCAGAAAGGGATGCTAAGCTGATACAAAAATGCTTCAGCAAGAAGGGGCATCATAGAATATGGCCAATAATTGAGGTTGCTTGCTCCTCGTCCCCTGACCATCTGATAGGTGTGAGGCAGGCATATTGCACCCTCTTCCATTCATCCTTGGAAGAAGATGTTGCATACAACTTCTCCCAGCAGCAGCCCCTTGGACAGGTACTCCACGTACCTGAGTTTTTGCAGGTGAATGAGAACTCTACGAGGAAAACAGTGCTCATGTCTTATGTACTCAATTTGCAGCTTCTGGTGGGTCTAGTGACTTCATACAGGTACTGCGGAGACCATGTTGATGAAGGTTTGGCAAGGTTAGAGACGTCCCGGCTTCATGATGCCATCGTAAAGAAGCAACTTTATCGTGAAGACGTTCTTCGGATATTAAGCACAAGAAACAAGTCACAGCTCGCAGCCACTTTCGATTGTTACAAGCGAAACTTTGGAAATGCCTTTGACGAGGTTCGTTCCAAATAGAAAGGAGAATTTAACTGTAAATTGTAGAAACTAATTTATAGAAAGGATAAGCAATAGATATATGCATTCAAGCATTGGATGACTAAGCAATAGACAAGAATCTTCAGTAATCACAGTAGTTGCTTTGCTTCATCGTTAACTAATATTTGCATCACTGAACACCACTGTCCATTGCATCTTGTTTTGTCTTGCTGAACACCACATGGTGGAAAAGGTTAACAAGGTGGAGCACATTATAAGTTTCTGAAACGGGAATGCTAGCTGTCTGCTTTATGACCTTTTTAAGCAGCATAAAAGCACACCTAACCAGAAGGTATTTGATCAGAATGTTGTATGTTCATCGAGATGATTCTCTCAACTGGCAGGACATCAAGAACCTGAGTAGCAGTGACGGCTATACCTCCTCACTTAAAGTGGCAGTTTTGTGCCTATACCGCCCGGAGAAGCACTTTGCAGAGGTAAAAAGGAAAAAGAAAAAGAAAAAAGGGGACAGATCTACCTAGTTAAACCCAAATTTCTCCATGTGATTGCAAATTTGTATTCAATTGCTGTATGCTTGAACCAGGTGGTGAAATCGTCTATAGTAGGATGGGGAACAGACGAGGATTCACTTACGAGAGCTGTAGTTACTCGAGCTGAAATCGATATGAAGAAGATCAAAGAGGAGTACAAGATTAACTACAAGGTTAGCCTTGAGGACGATGTCATCGGGGACACTTCAGGATACTACAAGGAATTCCTGCTCACCTTGCTTGGGGCTGCAAAATAACGATACAGAACTCTAGCATCTATCTCGTTCAAAAAGTTGTGGTTTGTTTAATTGATGTCTACCTTAAAAACCAGCAAATTAAATCGAATTCCTACCCCAGGGTGTAAATTCCTTCGAATAAGATACTGTTTTCTTGTGGAGCATAATTGCCACAGTATCTTCACTTAACTGAAACCATCTCTTGTAGCAAAGAGTACGTTGGGTGCATCACTGGTTTACATTCTACAACATATACGGATTCCATAAAATACTAACTTCTAAATATAAGCAACCACTTGAACCTAATTAACTAATTCCCATTAAGAAATTAGCACAAACTGAAATGGAAGGAGGGACGTTGAGAAAACAATGCTGTACGATTTCCTTGCTGCTTTCGTTTCAAATTTTCAATAACATTTCCTCGGATGCATTTTTTAAATTTTCCGAGTCCGAGTGTCACAATTGAAGTCGATATAATTATTAATTCACCCTATATTTTGCAATCATGTCTTCTATATGCTAATTCCATGTACAGCCCTAGATGGTATTCACAAACACTACAAAATATTACATGTCTATTCAACCCACATAACACCTGGGTTCAGATGATTGACTCCTACTTCTAGCCGTTTACAGTTCAGCAGAAAGATGGCACAATAACAAAGATCCCAACATTTGGTAATATTAAATTCACAAGAATTCTGGCATCATTAAAATTTATAGTCTGTTGTCTTAATCATGATTGAGAATTTGTTTGTGGCCAAATACCAATTTCCAGAGACAAAATTTGAGCAAAACCATAAAGAGGAGAATATAAGTGGGGCAGTCGGCTTGACAAACTGTAAGAAAGGCAAACATCATTAATCTGGTCCAAAGGTGGCAATACAAAATAGGAAAATAGCCACAAAACACACAACATATTTCTCATCCTCATACATTTGTTAAGCTCTGATATGAAGTACATTAGGTAACCGGCATATGACCCAAAAAAAATCTAATTGCGACCAGTAATCACGTTAGCATGGGAAACCTCATCATTTCTTACGGGCTAATGCAGCAGCAATTCCACCAACGACAAGTCCAACTGCAGTAGCCGCAATACCTATGCCAATCGTACCATCTACATCCAAAAGATGCAGAGTCAGTGAATTTAACTAGATGAATAAAGATAAAGAAAAAAGGAACATTTGTCATACCTTTGGCAATGCGATCTTCCACAGTCTTCTTCAGCGTCAGGGCCTGCCTCCAATCTGGCTGGATCTGTATAGACAATTACAGCAAATTTACAAATCATTGTGTTCAGTTCAGAAAATCTCTTTTCTCAGTAAGCCTGGTAAAATAAAATCAAAAAAGACAAATGATGGGAAATAACAGAAAGCATAGGAATCCACATATCAGTACATCACAGGGCAAAAAAGGGACCCCGGGAATAGCATAAACCTGCATGAGGGCCAATCCCTTCTGAACCCAAATAAGTGATAGACTACTACATGTGAAACGCATAATGCCTACATACGACGGAAGAATGTATTGTGTCAAGTTTGCACCAACTCATTCATGATATTGTTTTAAGTAAACTAAAACAGCATGATACTTTCAGGCATGATAGTTGCACCAGTTGGAACCATGAGTTCCCAACCACTGCACAAATTCCAAGGGCTATAAAGCATAAACCAACATGGATGTATCTAAATTGAAAACCATTTATTTGTTCTATGAACATGTTAGTGATATTATCTAGTGGTAGAGATGGATTTTAGGCTACATGGGTAAATAAGTATCCACTTACTCTAGTTTTATGACATTATGTGTATATATCCTTGTAAACTCTTTTATGGGCTAATCTAATTTATTTTTTTTTACCTCTAACATGGTATCAAAAGCCTAAACCCTAACCCTCCTTTTTCCCCACCCACCCAACATCACTGGAACTTCTTCTCATGTCATCGCCTACACGCGCCGCCATCGTTGGCCCCACCACTGTTGTCTATGCCCTTCCGCCGGCTGATCGGCCCTTCCTCCTCTCTTCGCTGATCCAAAACCTTCCTCCTCCGTCCTTTGCACCGACACACACTACCACCGTCGAACCCACCACTACCGTTTGCACCTTTTCGCAGGCTAATTGGCCCTTCCTCCTCTCTTCGGCAACCCAGAATCTTCCTCCTTTCCTACTATTTGACGGCGTCAAGCCTTCCAAGCCATCCGATGACATCATCCATCCCTTTCGACGGCTGTACAACCTTACCGCTAATAAGGTTGATGTACTAGACTGCCTTGTAATGTCGTAAGGTGGTTGTGTGCCTTGTTTGTGCCTCTTCAGATCGTGTTTGGTCTAATTTTGTGTTGATTGATGCTACTTCAGACCTTGTGCTCATGTTTCCAGCCATTCCAGATATTGACAATGGCTTCTTCTTCCTCCTGCAGTGATGTGTGGCCTTTTCATCTGTGTAGCATGACAATGAAGTTAAATGCTCAGAACTATGTCTCATGGGAGAAGGCATTACCTATGTTTTTAGGAGCCCATCGCAAAGTGAAGTATATCATCGATGACCTCCCTTCCCCAACAGACCCCACATATGATGATTAACTTGCTATAGATTATCAGGTTACGCCGTAGTTGGTCAACAGTATGAAATCCAATATTGCCTACAACTTAATAATGTCCTTTATGTTCCAGACTTTCCTATAAACTTACTTTCCATTAGTGTCATCACTAAAGCTTTATTTTATTATGTAACCTTTTTTTCCATATCAATGTACTTTAGGGAAGAGGATTGGTTTGAACCGTGAGTGTGGTTATGACTTTTACATTCTGATGAAGAACTAGTATCTTCTATTTCTTGCAGGAGTCCACTTTTTTGTGGCATTATTGACTATATCATCCATCTCATCGAAAGCTTAAACAAGCACTACCATTGTTATCTGTCTAATCTTTTGAGTGTAAATCATGATAGCTAGATAAACATCATTATGCTACCTACCACCATCCTTTCAGTTTTGTCAATAAGTGATCTTTTGAACTGATTTATTCTGATATTTGAGGTCCAACTTGTGTCCCGTCTGTATCTGATTTTAGGTATTATATTATTTTTGTGAATGATTACTCTTGTGTTTTAGTTATTTGTTAAAAGACTAGTCTCTTACGTACTTGAAGTAATCAAAAAAAAATTCATTAAAATAAAAACTCAATTTTTTTGCTTCTTCTAAGTTAATTTGTAGTGAGTTTGTTCAAAATGACATAACTCTTCTTTGATCATCTCTGAGAATTTTTCACTAAACATCATGTTCTCGTACATAACAGTAAAATGGTAGAAAACATCGACATGTTTTTTACGTCACTCGCGTTATTATGCTTCAGATGATTTAAAATATTTGTGATCAAATGTTGTTCTTACTACATCTTATCTCATTAATAGACTGTCCTTTTCTGTTCTATTTGATGATATTCCTTTTCCATGGTTGTATCCTCATGATAACTTGTTTTATCTTCTTTCTCGTGTTTTTAGTTGTGTTTGTGCTTAACAAATTATTTCCTCATTCTGTTAAGTGTGTGTTTGTAGAATATTCTAAGATCCAAAAGAAATATCATTGTTATAATCCTACAACATGTCAGTAACTTGTATCAATTAATATTACCTTTTTTGAGTCCATTCCATTTTTTTTCTAGTTCACCTCTTACAAATTCATCGATCATGATTTCTCTTCTTTCATTGGTAGATATTATTTGAACTGAGACTGTTGTAGTATTCCTACAATTATTGTTGACCATCCCTTGACGGTTCACACTCGTTGCCTCAAAGAGGCTCGATCAATGGTCATACCTGCACCTTCTTCCTCCTCGCCTCATAATTCTTTACCCATTGATCTCGATATGCCTATTGCCCTTTGCTATGATAAGAGATCTAGTACTGCACATTATATTTCTAATTTTATTTTATATAATAGACTACATCCTTCCTTCCGCCCATTTGCCTTTTCTATTTCTTCTGAGTTTATTCTTAGGAATTACAAGGAAGCTATTTTCCTACCATAATAAGAAGCTACTATAGATGAAAAAATGCAGGCACTCATATCACGTAGCATATAGACTTTAGTTCCTAAACCTATCGATGGTTCTGAGGTTGGTTGCTAATGAGTTTACATTATCAAATATAAACCCAGCAAATCTATGGACAGGTAAAAAACTTAGTTGGTTGCTCCTGAGTTTACTAAGGCTTTTGGTGTAGATTATGCTGATATATTTTCATCTATGGCTAGATTGAACTCTATTCATGTTCTACTATATGTTGTCATCAATTAGTCATAAAATCTTCACTTCGAAATGCTTTTCTCTATAGTGACCTACAAGAGACAATTTTTATTAAACAACCTTCAAGACATGTTGCTCAAGTTTGTCACCTTAGAAAGGTTATCTATAATCTTAAATAAAGTCTACGAGTATGGTTTCAAAAATTCAACAGTATTGTAGTGAAATTACGATTCAAGAAGCATGCAATTGACCATTCTGTCTTCGTCAGAATATGTAGTAGTAATAGTGTGATTCTTATTATGTATGTCAATGATATTATTTTGATCGAGAGTGACATAACAAGGATTGCATAAACCAAGACGCATATGAGAAAGCATCGTGTTACAGAGGATATGAGATGTCCCAAGTATTTCCCTGGGATAGAATTCGTTTATGGTCACAATAAAGTTATACTATCTCAAAGAAAATATGTTCTTGATTTACTTCAGGAAAATGATTTATTGAGATACAAACCAGAGTCAACACCTATTGATCAAAGTTTAAGATTTCCAAGGTTATTCTTTAAAATCCTTTGATGATGTTAGGCAATACAAAATGTTGATTGGAAAATTAATCTATCTTACAATTACTTTTCCTGATATCTCATATACTATAGAGTCAGTTCATGTATGAACCTCGCTTGGTTCATTGGAAAAGTGACATTCGTGTGTTGGCCTATGTCAAAGGAACACCTAAAAAGAGATTGATATATAAGAAATATGGTCATCTACAAGGGCAAGCTTATTCAGACGCTACTCGAGCAAGTGACAAGGTAGAGAGAAAGTCTACATCTGATTATTGTATTTATGTGGGAGGAAACATGATGACTTAGAGAAGTAAAAGGCAAAGTATGGTTTCTTGATCTAAAAATAGGGTACATATTTATGACACAAACTGCGTGTGAAATGGTTTAACTTTCTTCATTGTTAACTGAACTTAGATTCTCAATTTAATCTCCCGTGCTAATGCATTGTGATAATTAAGTTGCAATATTTATTGTTAATAACCTTGTGTTCCATGAAAGAATAAAGCACGTTGAAGTTGACTACCACCATGTATGAGATTTAGTGATGGAAAAAGTTATCTCTACACCATATACATCATTGTCTTATAAACTGATTGATATTTTCACAAGTACTTTTAAGTTTGTTGTAACCAAATTTGTATAAATGTCAAGTAACCTTAACATTTATGCTTCAGCTTGAAGAGTATTGGTGATATTATTTAGTGGTGGAGATGAATTTTAGGCTACATGGGTAAATTGGTATCAATTTACTCTAGATTTATGACATCATGTATATATATCCTTGTAAACACTTTTGTGGGCTAATCTAATCTTCTTTTTCACCTCTGACAGAACACAGGCGCTCCAATTATCTACTCCATACTAGGCAATTTCTTCGGTTCTAGTGTTACTATAGCTTAGAAAGTTAGCTAAGGAAATTTTATGCAAACATACAGTTTAATTCCTAAACTCAATAATTGTAGTATGCTTCAAATCCTTTTTGGATTATATTCAAATGTCAATTGTTTCAATAACTCGGTCTCAAAATGTAATGCCTCGATACGTTTTTAAAGTGCTTCAACATGTTTAGTCCTATCAGATAATTTGAACTAAAGTAACTCAAGCTTTTAAGAAAGTGAACTACTACTAAAGTAACTTACAACTCAAACTTTTAACTAGAGTCAGTAGGTTGTGCTCAAATTACTTTAGGACAACAATTTCATAAACTTGTCACAGACTAGACAAGGTCATTGACCTTAGGCTTAGTCATGACACGTATCAAAGCGAGAAAACCAACCATAAGTATAGGAGCTAAGTATTGTACAAGGCTAAATAATATACCAAAGTGAGTTGATGAGAGCTACCTTTAGAATCCAACGTCGTCTGACTTGGTGTGGTTCTTGATGAGGACGTCAATAGACTAAGTGTAACACCTAAGGATTTTGTGAGAGACATGTGGGTTTTACGTTTGTTTTAGTAGCCCAGAGCTCTATAAGTTGTAAGTTTTGTTTTGATATTCAATTCCCATTCGGTTGTATTTTTGGTGACCGTGTTGTGAGCTCAGTAGGATAGATAAGTATTTGATTATCTTTAAATGTAATATTCTTCTTATGTAATTAAAGTAAATTTTGTAAATACTTCTTTCTTTGGATTCTCCATTTTGACATGTTGTATCCCATGAGTGCACAGAACACAAGGTAGACAAACACAATTATGCTATAATACCATCCATGATAGTACTGTGTTTAGACAACCACCTCATGACAACACTGTTCATGAACAATGCTGCACACGAAGCTTTTATTGAAAAGGAAGAAACGGTGACGTTAGGCATTCACAACCAAGGGATTGAGGGAAAGCTTGAAAGAGTTTAAGAGAGATCTAGGAGGAGGGAGAAAGTAAGTTGTTACTATGGTTGCATGAGTCGTTGACCATCGTGAATTGTATATTACAGTCAATGTCGTCACTAAGCTGCTACCGTTGAGTGTCATCTTCGCAAGTGGTCCTGCTAAAGGTGGAGTTGCTGCGTTGTGCGGGTGTGTAGATCGAACTTCGGTGAAAGGTGTACGTCCTATTCCAAAATCGTTTCATTTATTTAATTTTGTGCATGGCAGCTGTGATTGCACCTTGAGATTCCATGTGGGAATCTCTTTTTTTTTTTGGGATTCCATGTTGAGAATTTGACTTATGGCAACCAAGGGCAACACATGGTGGATTTTTTAATAGAAAAATCCTTATGTGTGGATTAGTGTTTTATGGTTTATCGAGTTATTTATAGTATACTTTATGTGATTTTACGATGAATTATTCTGAGTTTTACTGTGATTTCTGAGTTTCTGCACGATGCAAAAGCTAGAATCTCCTTCACACACATGAAAGGTGAAGTTTTATAGACCTAGAGCTTGCGTGGGAACTGTTAGATATGTTTCCAACTTTGAATGAGTGGAGGGAATTAGTTTAAGGAGGTAGGATTAGGGTTTTGGTGGTGAGAATTAGTTTATAGTATTTTGAGTTTCTACACGATGCAAAGGCTAGGATCTCCTTCATGCATGTGAAGGGGGTTTTATACTGCATGAAGGGGGTTTTATACACCTAGGACTCGTATGGGAGCTGTTAGATATGTTTCCAAATTTGAATGAGTGAAAGGAATTAGTTCAAGTGAGTAGGATTAGGGTTTTGGTGGTGAGAATGAATGAGCTGTTGATTTCGAGAGAAATATGGTCTGGTTTCTTTGCAGTAGGTTGTAGTTGGATTTTGAGGTGTTTGGTGGTATTTTGAGTTAATTTTTGAAATGGTTTTTCAAAAAAAAAAAGGATTTGAATAAAAATGCATAATTTTTACAAAGATTTTGGAATTTTTTTTTTTCTAGATTTTGAGAGACTAAGAGGTCGAAAATTCTAGTTAACAAACTAAGACAATTGATACTCCTAGACGGTCAAGAGTTAATTGCCTAAAATGAGGTTCGTGTGGTTTTGTCGTAGTTTTCGAAGAACCAAGAGGATCATAAGATCATATTGACAAACCAGGGACGGTTGACACCTCTAGAGGGTCATGTGTGAATCAAAGATGAGATTCCATGATTTTTAGAAGACCAAAAGACATTGAGTGAGGATCTACGAACTAAAAGATCAACAATAAGGTCAAGATCAAGAGAGTTGATATGCTGAAGCGTCGAGAGCTAGATGAGTAGGTATGAGGTCTCAAGGAATTATACTGGTTGGACTAGGATGTAAAAAAAATCCTCTAGATGGTCGAATACAACAGTCCCGATGGCTTCAAGAGGGCGGACCCTATGTGTGTGGTCCTTATGTAAACATGTTAAAGATTCTTAGAGTATAAACCTAAGACAGGAGAACCCCTACATAAGATGGCATAGAATAGTTTTTTCAAGTGTGTATAAGAGATTTCAAAAATACATGTATTTTGATTATGAATTTGGAAAACATATTAAAAAAAAATTATGCTTGTTTGTAATAGTATATTACACTGTTTGTGACCTTGCAAGATTATAGTCTTAATGCTGCCACGAGAGGCAACAGTATATACTTGAGAGTTGAGTTTTAGCAGTTCTAGTTCTGATTTATTCTTTTTCACTTTTTTGTAGATGATAGACGTATATTGAGTGACTATTAGATGTCATTTACGTGTAATTTTTATAGTTTTTCTTGTAGACGCAGATAATAGAGTTGTAGTCCAGTCTAATACATATAATACGAGTTACATCGTCGCACACCACAAGTCTTGGATAGAGTTAGGATTTGTTTAGTTTATTTATTTAAATTCCTTATATTTATTTTTGAGTTATTTATTTAATAATAACTTGAGGAGTGTTTGGATTTTAAACTGTCATAACTAAGGTCGTCACACTAAGTGGGGAACAATGTAATGTTCTGATACGTACTTAAGGATCTTAAGGTACTTCAACATGTTTAATTTCGTATCAAACAATTTAAAGATTAGGACGAGTATACAAGGAAGTGAATTACTACTAAGGTAACTAATAAAAGAAACATTTTGACTTTAAGTTACTTGGTCATACCTAAATTGCTATAGGATAGTAACTTCATGAATTCGTAGTGGACTAGACCAAGCCAGGCCATTGAGCATCTTAAACTTGCCCACGTAACTTAGTTAAACATCATAATTCATAAATAACCTACCTTTTAAAATAGTTCGATTTTTGCCGAGTTATTTTCATTTTACTTTGTTATTGCAATTACGTTTTCAAAATTTAACCTATCTATCAAGGTAGCAACCTCACAAACAAGAGATTAATTAACCACATCATTCACAAGGCCAAAGAATTTTATAATCATCAATCAACCCCTGACCAAATTTAAACCAATTACCCATTTTCTAGATATTGATTATAATGAAAAGATGGGCTCAAATGTTTTATCCACTTCTGTGATTCCCACACCTATTGTGGATCAAGAATGTGGACTTCTCAATGGCATCACTCTTCTTGATCGTGAGTGGCAGAGGAACATGGGTGGGTTGTCATAAGGTTTAGTGCTTTGCTTGGTAGATCCTTCATGGGGGTATTCCGACTGAGGTAGCATTACATACGCGTGACCTCCCAACTTGCTGGTAAATGCACTTTATGTGGCTTAGTTATTGAGAAACTTTGTCACTTCTTATGGAAGTGTGGGACAGTTTGACGATGGTGGTGCATCCTACTTGGGAGGGTGACCTTTAACTAGTTTAGCAGTGGTTCAATGGAGACCTTTTGGAAGCTATGGAGCTAAGGTGGTAGGTGGACAAGGAGACGGAGGAAGCTATGGATTGCCTTTCCACGTGTGGTGTGGTGGACTTGATGGATTGAGTGGAACCATTGGATTCGGAAAAAGAGTTCAGTTTTGCATGATCTTCACGACAAAGTTATTTCTTCCATCATTGAATGGTGCCCTGCTAGGGTTGCATCGGATGCGTCTAATGCCTTTGTGGCTAATCGGTTACTAGGATTAATGCACATTTAGCCAGTCTTGTGGGCTCATATTTTGTTACTTTGCTGCCTGGTTTATCTACTTAATGAGCCTCTTTTGTACTTTACCCCAAAATGATTTTCAATAAAATTTTCTTGATTACCGCTCAAAAAGGATTATAATGAAAACGATCTTCCAGATTTGAAAGGTGCAATGCTGAAAAAACAATTATAAAATGTGATTAACCACATATAAATAAGTGGTAATTTTTTAAAAAATTATTGAATTTTCAGACCCTCAGGATCTCATATAGGAATAAAGTAAGCTGGTACATGCAATATTATGCACCATATACATCATGCAATATCTCCAACGCATAAGTTTGTTTGGACATAATCCTGATTAGCTTGAGTTCTGAAATACAGAATTGTTAATTGTTTTAAATGCAATATAGATTAGCTTGAGCACAGTCTGCAAAAATGGGAGTAAACTACAACATATGAATGTCATGGCCATCTAATAAGAACGAACCTCCAAGCAAAGCTCAACAAGCTGGCGGCTTCTTGAATAGTCTCTGCTTCTATAATATCCAACTGCTAGAAGATAGAGTTTCTCTCTCTTTTCCATGGCATTACTATGGTTGTTCAAAGAAGCTGTGATGACAATAAGCGAATTTTGTTATTCACGTCATATATGGCGAATGGTAATAAACTAGATACTTTGTGCAGTTAACACGGAAAGAAGTGAGGTTCAACTGAAGGATTTATATTTGAGAAAAGAACACGAAAAGAAACAGATAAAAAATTAATTAAGTTCTACCTTCAAGCATGCCAATACCCCTTTGCACGTCCTCAGGCTGTTTGGAATGAACAAGAGACCAAGCTAACTTCATGATGCTCTCATTCCTTTTTTCATCCAATGAGCTCTCGGCGACTTCTCTTTCACAACTCTGAGAATGAAATTACAATGTTAGGAAGTGTTTACAACATGTGTCAATATGTTTGATTCATTATTGTAGAATTTCTAGAGAATAGACAGGCCAGGATCCACCTAAGGTTTCCCATTTGACATCCTTGCCTAACTTAACATTTCCAAAACTCCATTCGCCAGCGCAGAAGAAGATTCAGTCATAGGGTTAGGACACTTGCTTGTCGACTAGACAGGTTGAACCCAGTGATCCTATCACGTCACTATACAGAGATAATACTCCATCCGTTGCCAAATCCAGAGTAACACAATGGTTCCACAAAAGCGGAACAGAAGGTTTACCCATGACGGATGTCTAGGAACTCATTCCTCTATTCAACAATCTGTCCACGCCAGGAAAGAAAAAAAAACCTAGTCAGACGGATATTCCTTGCCCATTATCAGACAATGACTTATTTACAAACCTCATGCGGGGCTAATAGTTTTCAAATCCTCCGAGCCATTATCCTACTGCTATGATTCTTGCTAACAAGAATGCCCATGTTATGTCAATTCCCGGTATGGTCATACATAAAAGAATTTAGTAGAAACTTCATACACTTGATCTTTTGCATCCGCTTCAAGACATGCTGGTTAATCAAATAATCTCAATCTCGGGGTACCACCCTACTAAACCTTATTAACCAACACCGAAACACAAACAATCTACACAATTAGTGTCCCTTAAGAATCAACTGTATCAAATGGTCTTCATGATGTACATACCACTATTAAGACGCACAAGAATAAACGATCTATTATTCAGATTCATCGTAAAAAGAAAAAAACGAGGACAGAAAAAGAAAAAAAAACATAAAATCGAAAGGTGATGGGGGATTTACAGCGATGATGTCGCCGTCGGACCAGGGGATGTTGTCGGCACCGGTGAAGAACGACCCCACCGACTCAAAGAACTTGCCGATCTTCGCGTCCATGATTGCTGCTGGAGTGCTGGTGATGACGACGACGACGATGAGGATGAAGAGGAGGAGGAGGAGGAGGAGGAAAAGGGCAATGGGAGGAAAGACTTGGAGCTGGAGGAAGAATTTGGGTGGGATCGAGTTATTAGGATTTCCGTGTGCTTCCGCGCGACGGAACGGATCGGGGAGTGAGTGACGTAAATTGCAATTAACCCGATAGGGAATGGTGGATGGGATTTTCTTCTCTTTGCACTGATATCCGGGGACAATCACACGATGTAAACAAAGTTATTACATCATAAGTTTGGGCCATTGCATGTGCCATCGAAGCCGAAAGAGCGATGATCGACGAACCACAACAAAAGATTGGATGTCATAATGAGGTGGTGTGATTTTGAAAATAAGTTGCTCTATTTCATGTCAACAGTAGGTTTTGCTGATTTGCAGTGACGTGAAATTTACACTCGAACTCTTTTGCAATTCAGTTATTTTCTTCAGTTTTGGGCCTAACTGAACAGTCTCAGATTGGTTGGACAACGATTTCTAAGATCATTGGAGTGATTCTGGCACTGATCAGGATAACTCCTGAGAGATCGCCAAACTCTTGAGTGACTATGGCACTGATCGGTATGATTGGTGAGGACAATGGCTGGAGTGATTCCAATCGTTGTCGATATAACACCAACGATCACTGCAGTGAATCCGATGGTGGTCGGACTATGTGCGGCGATCGTCGACGTAACTCCAATGGTCGCCAATATAATTTCAATGATAATCGAAGTTACTCCAGTGATCGTCAATGCGATTCCACGGAT
>JAMKQA010014534.1:0-18898 GCA_024699735.1 Posidonia australis
TTGAGTGTTTAGACCAGGGTTGGTGTGTGGTGCAAGGAACCAGGCCAGGAGAACAGAAGAAGATAATTTCTGCAATGAAAGCTTACCACCATTTATCTAAGGGATGTGTGGGATATCTGGCGAGTGTGACAGTGTCTTCTTCTTCAGTTCTGAGGGTACAAGATATACCCGTGGTTCAGGTGTATCTTGATGTGTTTCCTGAGGACTTGCCTAGGATACCGCCGCACCGGGAAGTTGAGTTCCAGATCGACTTGGTGTCAGGATCTAGCTCCGTCTCTAAGGCTCCTTACCGGATGGCGCCAGCGGAGTTGAGAGAGCTTAAGAATCAGCTTCAGGAGTTGCTGGACAGAGAATTTATCAGGCCACGTGTGTCACCTTGGGGTGCACCGGTGCTGTTTGTAAAGAAAAAGGATGGTTCACTCTGCCTCTGTATTGATTACCGGATGCTAAACCAGATTACAGTCAAGAATAAATATCCTCTGCCCATAATTGATGATTTGTTTGATCAGCTTCAGGGGGCTTCAATATTTTCGAAGATTGACTTGAGATCAGGGTATCACCAGCTACGGATCTGGGAAACTGATGTGCAGAAGACAACTTTTCATACCCGGTACTGTAAGACCCGAGGTATGAGAGACCTGGACTACCCTCAGTGCCGGTGCTGGACGAGTCTGGGGTTAGAGTCCCCAGGTGCTCGGGCACCAGGGCGTCCTAAGGACGCACTCTGTGCTTGTACCAGTGAGGGTACATTTTGAGGCTGCGGCTGGGGCGGTTGAACTCCAGCGCGGGGTGGTTCACCGTGGTATTGCAATGTGGGTGTGGTGACATGGAATCCTCACCAGCTGCTTGTAGCCAGGTCGATCGCTTGTGGCCAGGGTGATGCGACCAGTTTTGGAATGGAAAAGTGTGGATTTGTGTGTGGACTAGTTCCTAGCCCGGATTGTGATAAATTGTGCAAATGGTTTTAAATGATGTTTTGGGCTAGGAAACTAGATGAAATGATTTGCTTCTCCTGTGTTGAGTATAAAGGTTTATGAACGGGCATGAGGTTTTGAATGAAAGAAAAGAAAGTTTGAAATGCCATTATTTTCCAAGCTTTTCTAATTGGACATGTGGTTTTGGCAATGGTAGTTTTCTGGCAATGTTTTTTCGTGGGTTTTAGCACTATTTTGGGGCCCGTATTGGGTGACATTCCTGTCACTCACGTGTATTTTTCCTTGTCCCCTTTGTTTCAGGTGCTCAGGTGTAGGAGCAGTCTAGTCTGGTGCATCTTTTCGAGCCACGTTTGCCGCACACAGGTCTAGGTGATTAGCTTTATTTATTTTATTCTGCCATTTAGAATCTTTTAGCTGCTCTTGGGTAGTTCATGTACTATTGTGTAGCACTGGGGTGTTACAAGGAGACTCCAGACTATATGCACTATGCTAACCCTCTACATGCCTGCACCTGCAAACCAAAAACACAAGGAAAGATGTATGAGTGACAAAAGTCACCCTGTACGCACTCCACAAAACCGCGGAAAGCAAATCATAATTACTTTTCTTTTAAAATTCAATTCACAAACCATTTTCTCAAAACCACACAAACCAGGCCCACACTGGCCAAAACCGTAATCGGGGCTCTACCAGCCTAAAACCACAAGCAAAGGCCCTCAATAGCCAAAACCACACACAGTGAGTCGGGAAGCCTGATGCCAGGCAACTTAACACTGGCTACACGCAGTCTGTCGAGGAGTGACCACAGCGTTTTGCACTGCCACGGTGACGGCCACCCTATGTAGGAACGTTCACCGTCCGGCGATTCTCCCTCTCTGGAGAACCCTCAAAAGCCAACCCTTCCTTGGGAAGGCTGTCTTGTCTCTCAAGACGTTACCAACTACGGGGCACGTGTCCCACCAGCACTGGCCACCAAAAGGTCTGCCTCCTCACGGCGTCCTCCACACACGATGCTCAGAAGGGAGTGTCATACCTCCACACTCGACGACACCTGAGCTTCAGTGCTCACAGTGACAGTAGGAGTATCATACCTCCTCATCAAACCACAAGACACCTCAACCCGCGGACCTCAACCCAAGCCTTGAGACGACAGTCAAGGAGTCTTATATCTCCAGGACCCGACGCCCCTCATCCTCAGGTATCTTGGCCCTCGACCTCAACCAGGGAGTCGCACCGGACCACTGGAGAATGTCGTCACATTCCCTGGTCCCGACGACACGGTCCCACACTGTCTCAGCCCGCACACAGAAAACCAGGAAAATATTTTCCAAAATAGGTCAACTATTTCCTTGAAATCCATTTCCAAAAACTATTTTCATATCTTTAAAAATTCTTCCAAAACCTCGGCAAAACGGCGCATTAGGGGTCCCAGGAGACCACCACTGATGGCCCACAATCCCTCTTAATGGGACAAAACAAACCAATCTGAAAAACCTTTGGAAATCAGATTTTATAAACATATTTGGGCCCAAATTTGGCATGCCGAAAACAGGTTTGGTATGCCGAAAATCCCTAGCTCAGTAGGCCGATCTAGATCGATCGACCGAATCAGGTCAGCGGTTAACACTTAAGCCAAATTCGGTATACTGAAAATGATTAAGTCGACCAAAATCTCTTGATTCGGGTGACCGTCTAAAATCGAACGACCGAATTTTGACCAGAGGACCTAATCTGACAGAAAAACGACATACAGAAATGGTTCGGTATGCTGAATTCTGTGAAAAATGGAAAACAGCCCAAACCATTCAGTCTGAAATCACCCTAACTGGGACCTCCGATCGGACCCCCTAAAAAAACAAAAAATCTTGCATAAAATGTAAGATGTATACCCTCGAGTCTACTCCAAATCCCAACAAACAAAACTAAAATCCATTCACCATGCCTCAAGATATAAAATCACAAAGGCAGAAGAGTCAAAATGACATAAATAACACCAAATGCCATAAATAGCCATAAATTCCACAATAAATTCCCAAAAATTCTAAAACATTAAATTTAGCCTAGATTACATGCAACCTAGGCATTCCTACCATTTTACATGATTTTTACAGATTAAAATGGAGATACGTACCTGAAATGAGCTTCGACGATCTCCGACGAACTTCGACGCAACCATAGCCACGGGAGCGCTCTGCTCAAGCTCCATGCACCACCACGAGCCACCGCACACCGATGCCAGCCCTCAATCACGTCAAGCAGATAGGAGGTCATGGGGAGGAGAGAAACAGGGGAGGGAGAGTGAGAGAGAGAAAAAGAGCGACGAGAAAGGAGGTGGGGTGAGATGGAGGAAGAGGGGAAGGGGAAAATGAGGGGAGGAAAGGAAAGGGAGGTGGTGTGCTTAGGATGGAGGGAATGCGTGGGGGAAGAGTAGGAGGCTTGGGTCGTGCATGGCGGAGGGCTCTGGCTTAAAAACCACGCAGAAGGAGTAGGTGGTCGCATGCATGCCAACCTTCCCCCCCAACTGCAAGCCTCACCAACCGCCGCACGAACCCAACCACCCACCACAACCACGAGGCCAACTGCCATCCTCAACCACCAGCCCACAACACGGGCCCGACACAAACCCACACTCGAGCCCCACATGCACAGTACCACAATGCATAATGCCAACCACACACAGGAACACGCAAATAGAAGCCAGCCCACGAGGCCCAGGCCTAAAAGCACAAAACCACACAACGGGCCTCGAAACAGTAACACCCGTCTAGGAATAAAATTCATAAAAAGTAAATAATTACAAAAATGAATTTCACGGGTGTTACAAGTGGTGCGTTGGTGGCCTCGTCTCCAGTAGTAGCATGGAGCAGTACCCTCTACTAGCACCGACACGACCTCAGACAAGAGGGAACAAACTAGCAACACATCCTACACCAAAGCCATAGAACGGGCTACAAGAATTGTCTTTCACAAACTTTAGGTGGACTCAGGGGATAAGAATGCATGCACCTATATGAATGAATCATGCATGTATGCTTTTGCGTCTTTTACTTGCATTTTATTAACCAAAGGGGTAAGAGTTCGAATTGGTCTCTAGTTTTGCCTTATTAATTGTTTCTCTGAGTTTGTGTGCTTTATTTTAAACCAGAAAGGGGAAACAAACATGTCTCTACTCTCCTAGACATGTGAAGTGCAAAAAGGGAAGAAAACAAACAAGTAAGGCAAACAAGCACGTAAATAACAAGCAAAAGGCATGATCATGGCATGTGCAAGTGTCGTGGCATCATGATTGTAAAAAGAAAACAACCATCACACCAAAAGGCAAAGCATGTGAGTGCAGTGTCAGAGAAAATGTGTAAAAGAAAGTGTGAAAGGCAAACTAAGTAAGCAACCAATCACAAGTAAGGCTAACAAACAAGTGTGTGAAGCCAAAGCCTCAGAAAGCAAGCGAAAAGACTAACCTAAAAGCTAGAATCTGGTATCCCTAGTGGAGTCGCCAATTTTGTGACCATGCCCGGCCTGAGTATCCGGCACGGAGTCACGCCAAAGGAAGGAGGTCACAGCCATGCCAGGATGGTGATGGCGTAAGACAGGATAAAACGAAAAGAAGAGGAGTCGCCACCTAGTCTTTTAAGGGAAAAAAAAAGAAAACCACTAATAAACCACAAAAGATGAATGCATGGAATGCAAGTATGCAGGCCAGATGTCTACTAACTAGAGGATGGGTAAGGATTCCTATTACGCATGATGAAGGTGTTAGGCACCCCCGTACTCCCGAGAAACTCAATCTTTCTAGTCTAATTCGCTTGCTAGATACTGAATGAATGTTTGCTATGCTTAAATTGTGCTCTAATCATTCTAATATGAATGTCAAAGCAAGACTAGATGGATGTGCGAGATGATACACGAAAACGGCGAAGAAATCCACACGAAATAATGAAATCACAAAATACGACACAACAAAAAACATCACATAAAATGACGAGGTTTCTGGCGAGAAAGGGTCGAGAAATCATATAGGCCTCAAGAGAATTAAGAACTCAATCAACTCAACTAATTAGAATTGCAGAAAACGTCATGGAAATCTGAACGGGAAAATTGCGAAGAAATCCACACAAAACATGTAAACTGTGACATGTGAAGAAATTCACATAAAATAATAATGTTTTTGGAAAGAATGTTCTGGAAAACCACACCGACATCAAGAGCATCAAAAATACAATAGACCCAAATCATTAGAATCGTGGAAAACATCATGGAAATCGAGATGAAAAAATTGCAAAGAAGTCCACGTAAAACAGGCAAACAAAGACATGTGAAGGAAATCACATAAAATGACGGTGTTATTGGAAAGAATGCTCAAAGAAACCATGTCGATACTAAGGTCAAAAGTGGGTCCGACCGAAGTCATCGGAATCATGGAAAAGGTCGTGAAAATCAAAAAAAAGAAAATAATCCGTGATAGGGCCAATGTGGGCCTATCGGTCAGTTAATGTACGCCGTTGGGCAGTGAAATCCAAATCAAATCGAAAAAATCCAGAAATATGGAATAAAGGTAGTCAAATCAAATTCAAATGAAGGAATCCAGAGATAGGTAGGAGAAAAAACACATGAGATGCAGACTTATTCAAAAAGGATGGACTAATATGCAAATGCAACGGAAACTATGTAGAATGCATGAAAATATACCTAATTGGGTAAAGGATACTAAGGAATGATTTGGACAGAGATTATGCATGACTTGGTGCAATAACTAGCATGCATGTGCATGGATTGATGACACAAGGGTAATTTGGTCATTTCAATAGTCAGATGTGATAAATGCATGTATGGGGATGATGCATGGTCTAAGATATGCCAAAATGTATGCAAAATGTTGCTTTCAGGAAAACATGTAGAGGATAAGGTCATAAAAACAATAAAATAATGTAAACACAATAAGGAACAATTACAAGGACCAAAATGTAAAATTCACAAAAAGTGGTGAAAACCTAGATTAAAATACATTCAGAGACTTCTATCCTGGCATGCAGATGATGGATCAAAAGAAAATGTGGCACTGAGATGTGTGAGAATTGCACCTAGATAATTTCCTGAAAACTCAAGGTCGAATGTGCAAAATTCACAGAAAAGGGAAGATCATGGTTAAAATGTGCTCAAAAAGTCTTATCTTAATGCTAGAGTAAAAGATTTAAAGAAAATGTGGCTCTATGGTGTGACATGTGTGAAATTGCACTTTTAGGTAATTTCTTGAAAATTCGAGGTCTACTATGCAAAATTCACACATAGGGTACAAATCTAACCAAAATGTGAAATCAGATATTCATTTATAATGCAAACATTGTTTTTTTGATGAAAACTCTATTCAGGTGATGATTTACAAGCACATGTGATCAATAAATGTGAAACATACCAAAATGTGATTTAAAATACAATTAAAACTATGATTATTGATTTAAGAAATGATTCAGGGGCCTAGATATAAATGTTCATGTCCAGGAAACATTATGTATAGAGTTCAGGGGCTAACTTGCAAAATTTCAGGACAAAAATGCAATAAAAATCAAGTTTTTCCATGATCAGTGTAATTATGGATGACTTTAGGGTTATGGATGCAAATTTTACAAAGAAATCTCATTTTTAAATGTTTTAGGGGCTCAGTGCAAAACTTCAAGACTTAATTGCAAAGAAAACATAAACACAGGACTCTAAATGTGAAGAAACAAACAATTATGGGACTGAAACTGATATTAAAATTAAATTGGACAAATAATGCAATATTTACAAGAATAATAAAGGAATAAAACTTATTTAAATCTCTAGGGGTTTAAACACAAAAATACACGACCTAAATGTAATAAAAAAGGACCTAAGAGTAATAGAAAAGACCTGGATATAAGAAAGGACCTGGATGTAAACAAAAAAAGACCTGGATGCAAGATCCGAGGACCTAAAAAGGAATTCCAAGGACCTAAATGTAATGATAATAGGACCTACATGCAATTAACAAAAACTTAAAAAATATCGTTAAATCTGACTATTTCGAAGATCACCGGCTGATCGCTAGTGCTCCCACTCCGACACGAGCTCCGACGAGCCTCTGACGGCGCTGTGGTAGTAGGCAGGCGGTGACGGTGGTCTAGGAAGCTGGAGAGAGGCACGACGGGTGTCTCCAGTGCGTCGGATGAGGCTGGGGCGGCCTGAGACGTTCCTCCCACCTCATGCTCCGGCGAGGAGCTGTCGACGCCGAAGAAGATGACGGCGGAGTGGCTGATAATGGGGAGGCCACTGGGATGGCGTGGTGGCGAGCAGAGGAGCTTCCTTGCGACGCAGTGGACACTCCAAAGGATCCTGAGGGGATCGGGGATGTCTAGTGTGTTCCCCTCGTCTCCTGTGCCAGAGACGACAATGGTAGAGGTACGGGCGGCACTCCAAGCTATGGAACGACGATGTGGCAGCACAGAGGGGTTCCTAGCGGTGAGGCAGAGCTTTCTAATGCGATGATACGAGGTAGGGGCGTCTGGGGGCTCGGTGCTTCGACGGCGTCGATCGGCGGTTACAGGGAAGCGACAACAGCGTCCTCATGCACAGGAGACCAAAGGGATCCTCTCCTGAGTCAAAGGGACCCAAGGAAGAAGAGGAGGAAGGGGGGAGGAGGGGTCCAAGGGGCCTCACCTGAGCCTAGGAGGCCACTGGCCTCGCTGGTGGTGGTGAACCCACCATCAGAGGAAGGGGAAAATGGTGGACAGGGCCTATACACCCGACGAGAGACAACTAGAGGTTAGGGGAAGATTCTACGGACCTACGGGAAGCTTTTTGGGATTAAGAGAAGGGGAAGCAGTGCCTGGGTGGCAATCTTGTCTTTCCCAGCGAAATTCGACGATGATGCTCCTCTAGTCCGGCGACTCTGGTGGCGGCGGTTCAGGGGATCTCCGAGGTTGCAAGTAGGCTTGGAGGAGGGTTCTGAAGGTGGGGAGATCGATGGGTTCGTTTTGGATGGGGGGGAGAAAAAAACGACCTGAAAGGTAGTGTTTCTCTGACGGTTCGCCCATTCTCCCCTGATTCCTTTTTTTTTTTCGTTCCGGTGGTTTCCTATGCTTTAAAGAGAGGTGGAAGGCGCAGAGAGGATCGTGGCATCATGGTTGGCGGTTGGCCAGCTCGTGGGGAAGGAGGGAGTGGGTCAGTTGGGATGCTCGCCGGAGTTATTTTTCCATCTCCTAAGTTGTTGATTGAGAAAAAAAATGTGATGGGTGTATTGGGCTTAACGGGCCTGTGGTTTGGGCTTCTATTTTTTTTGGGTTTTTTCTAGTTTTTGTTGTTTTAGGTTTTAGGGTTTTGGTTTTGTTTTAGGTTTTGATTTTTGGTTTTAGGTTTTTAATTAGGTTTATGATTTTGATTTTGTGATTTTAATTTAGGTTTTAATTACTTGGTTTAAGATTAAATTTTTTTAGGATTATTGTTTTTTTCTTTTAGGGTTTTCGTGATTAGGGTTTAGGGATTTTAAAGTTTTATTTAACTTAGGTTTTTGTGGTTTTAATTAAATTCTTTGATTTTATGATTTAAGGTTTAATTAATTTGCTTCAAATTTGTATTTTAATTATTTTAGGGGTTTTTAGGGTTTTGGATTTTAATTAGAGTTTTGAGTTTAAATTAGGGTTTTTGGGTTTTAATTAAGGGTATTTTAGTTTAATTAGGGTTTTTGTGTTTTAATTAGAATTTTGAGTTTAATTTAGGGTTTTTAGATTTTAATCAAGGTTTTTAGTTTAATTAGGGTTTTTTGGATTTTAATTAGAGTTTTGGGTTTAAATCAGGGTTTTTAGCTTATTAAGTGACTTTAAATTAGGGTTTCGAGTTTAATTTAGGTTTTTTCCTTTCATTTAAATGGATTAAAGTGGTTTAAATGGATTTTATTTCATTTTGACTTTAATTAGGGTTTTCACTTGATTAACTTGGATTTTAAGTGGATTTTGTTTAATTTTGACCTTAATTAGGGTTTTCACTTGATTAATTAGGATTTTAAGTGGATTTGGGTGGATTTTATTTAATTTTTACTTTAATTAGGGTTTTCACTTGATTTATTAGGGTTTTAAATGTTTTAAATGAGTTTTATTTGGTTTTTATTTTTTAACTATTGGTTTTTGCTTTGATTAGGTTAGAGTGGGTTTATATGAGCTTAAGTGGGCTTGAGGGTTTAGGGTTTTGGTGGAGTTAGGGTTTAGGGGTGGTGGTTGCAACCAGAGCATCTTTCTAGAGGTGCCTGCTGCCAAGTAACTGCAAAATCGAGATGTCTACAAATTGTAAACCATGTAATTAAATGTGATATTGTATAAATGGTTTATTAATGGATAACTTGATGTTCTTTGTGTGTGAGTGGGGGTTTGTTGGCTTTTTGTGCACTTGTTTGTGTTGGGGGACCAATGTGGAGTCTGGTAAGAGGATGCACAGTCGCCTCGGTTTGCACACCCATCTTTGCCCTTTTCTTTCTTTCCTTCCTCTCTCCCTCACAAGCCCTCATCTTATTCCTCTCCTTTCTTCTTCCTTTGGCCACTCGTGCCTCCACAGTGACCTCGTGCTCATCCCGTCCCCTCCATTGTCGTCTCAAGCAAAGGTGGGTTGGCGGGATGTGAGGAGGTGGAGGAGATAAATGGGAGGGGAGAATGAGGAGGAAAGGCGGTGGCAAGCGAGAGACAGGAGTGGTGCGCGCGAGCCGGAGGAGAGGAGCATTGTGCACGTGGACCGTTGGTGGGAGAGACTTTGCCAGGGCGTGAGGAAGCTCGTCAGAGTATGCGAGGGTCACCGGAAGGGCCGAGCAAGGTACGTGACCTCTACCTTTCCCCTTTTCCCTTTGGTTTTGAGTAAATGGTTCAATGGGATAAAAATGGCAAAAATGCATGATAAATCACAGAAAAATTGTAGGAATTATGAAAATGTGATAAATGACATGAATGTGTAGAGATCATGCTAGGTGGTATGAATTTTCATGGGTTTTCGGTAGAAAATGCAATGCATGCTACAATAGCCGGATAATGAGCTTCATGTCTTTGTGATTTTCGTGTGGATAGCATGCTTAATGGATTTGTGAATGGATTGAGGGGTTTTGAAGTAAACTTGGGGGTCTACTTCATAATTTATGTGGTGTGTTTGTTGGGTCCGTCGGAGGTCCCAATTCTGTCGAAATTATGGTTGGGGCTCAGGGAAGTTGACTGAAAATGGGATGTTTGGTATGCTGATTTTAATTTGGTATACCATTTTTCTATCAGTATTCGACCAAAAATCCTATTTCGATAGACCCAAAATGTCTGGTCTTCCATTTCAGGGGATTTGGTCAATCCAAGGTATTTCGGTCGATCGAAATAGGGATTTTCAGATGACCGAATCCCAAATTCAGTCGACCATTCTGGGTGTTTGATGTCTAGTTCGATATACCGATATGGTTCGGGCTACCAGACCAAATCCATGGCCCATATGAAATGATAATTGTGAAAAATGAAAATAAATGGTTTGAATGGATAAAGAGCATGTATTAATGAAGTTTTCCCTATGTGGATTACATGGAGGAATATAGAATTCAATAAGTGAAATTAAATATGGTTTTGGGCTTGAGGACCCCAAAGATGGATAGAAATTGATAAGTGTTTGGTTAATGTGGTTTTTGGGCATGAGACCCAATAATGAATATAAATGCATGATTTTACATGATATTGAGTCTGGGACCCAAGTGGAGGGTCACGTTTGCATGGGAATGATCTCCTATAAAGTAAAGAAAATGTGTGATGGTTTTAAAAGAAAACCCAAGAATTTTGAAAATGACATGATAATGTGTTATGGAACCACGAGGGGTTGGTGTCGACAATGTGGTAGGAGAATGATACTCCAAAGAAGCCAATTATCAGATACGACCGTGGTTGTCTGTGTGGGACCATGAGGGGTTGGTGTTGACAAATTGATAAGATATCAATTGTCAGATACAACCGTGGTCACCGAGCTTGAGACTGTGGATTTTTTCAAAATGCACAAAAGGGATTTAAAGATGCATGAATTGAAAAAGAGTATGTGAGCTTTTGAAAAAGGCATGTTTTGGATCGAGATTCTAATTGTTTTAAAAGGAAATGATGTTTTAAAATGAATTTCGAAAACCACGTTTTGTAATAATTTAGGTTTGTGTTTTCCTTTGTTTTGCCATGGTTTTCTCTGTGGAGCACATACTGGGTGACTTAAATGTCACTCACGTGTGCTTGGGTTGGTTTCCAAGTTCAGGTGGTGGTGCAGTCTAGTCCCAGTGCCTGAGTAGGAGCTACTAGTAGCATTGTTCCTGAAGGTGAGCCTTAGTTAGTTGCAATTGTTTAATTAATACTGTAATTATTTTTATTGCTTGTGATAATATGATTTAGGTAACATACTCAAGTTTGGGACGTTACAAAGTGCTTGATTGACGTGTCCCAAGTGATACCTATGGAGCCAGACGAGTTACAGGAGGACTTATCTGTAGTAGAGGAAGGTGTGCAAATATTGTATTAAAAGAAGCAAGTCCTTAGAAACAAAGTGATACCCCTTGTGTTGGTCTAATGGCAATACTATGGCGTTGAGGAAGCTACCTGGGAGCATGAAGTAGATATCTGGTTACGGTACCCCCACTTGTTCTATTAGAGGTGAATTTCAAGGATGAAATTCTTTTAAGAAAGTAGGATGTAATATCCATGAAATTGTAGCCTAAAAATCTAGAAAAGATGTAATCATGTTGTAGACACACCAATTTTGAAATCACTTTGCAGTAGGCTCCTCTAGATGATGCTCTGGTTGCGACCACCAAAACCCTAGCCTACACAAGTTCAATTAGGCCCACACTAGCCCACTATTACCCAATTAAACTTGAAATCAAACAAATGAAATTAAATCCACTTAAAATCCATTTAAAAACCCTAATTATTAAATAAAAACCCTAATTAAGTAAAACCCAATTAAAATTCTAAATTGATCCAAAAGCCTTAATTAAAACACAAAAATCGTAATTTAAAAACATAAAACCTAATTAAAATTCAAAAATCCTACATTAAAACCATAAACCCTAATTAAACCCAAATTCCAAATTGAGATCCAAAACCCTAAATCTAAAATGATTAAAATCGTAAAAATAAAATAAAAACCCTAAATTGATCAAAACCCTAATTAAACCTTAATCACAAATTTAATTAAAATCATAAAACATATATAAAAAGCCTAAATTAAAATTTGAAACCCTAATTTAAAAACTTAAGGCCAAAACCCTAAAACATCCACTTAAAATCCATTTAAAAACCCTAATTAAACCCTAAATTACAAAATCAGAAATTAAATTAAAATCATAAAACCCCAAATTAAAAACCTAAAAAGCAAAACCCTAAATCCATAAAAATTCCAAAACAAAAATAAAACAAAAGAAACCAAAATAATTAAAACCAATTAATTAAACCTTAATCATGAATTTAACATAAATAAAAGCCAAAAACTAAACCCACAAAATCAAATTGAAAATCTAAAATTAAAACCCTAAAAATCCCAAAATAAAAATCAAAACAAAAATCCCAAAACCCTAAGCCTGTTAAGCCCAACACTATTCATTCAAAAATGCAATTCAAAACTTAGGAAAGTCAAAACATAATTCCAACGACCCTATTTTTCCGACGACAACTCCGATGAACAATCTCGAGAAATCTGGAGTAGGTCTCAACCTCCCGTGATCTCTGGCACATCCCCAGCCCACACGCTTGATCCAGCAGCGCCCAAGGGTCGAGGGGGAAGATCCACGGTGGAGGATGACCTCACCGGAGTATAAAAACCCCTGCCGTCGACAACCAAAAAAAAAGTTTGAGACCTACAGCCTCCTCTCAAGCAATTCAGTGCCCTTCACACTCGACCATCAACCTCCAGGAGCATCCAATCCTATTTTTCCAAAGCTAGCCACCGTTAGTGGGCAACCCAGAGCCACCGGAGCACCTTGCCGTCAACCTCTCGTCGGAGTCTGTGGGAACAGCCACTCAAGTACCTTTTCTTCCCTTCTTCTTCAATTCATCGCATGCCCCATAGTTTTCTCTAGTTTCCCTAAACCAGCGCTGTGGGGTGGCACCTCTGTACGCTGCCACCCCCATCTTCGACGATGGGTTCACCTTCTCCGACAAACTCACGGCCCCTGTGGAGGAGGGAGGCCCCTAGGGCTCCTTCCTTCCTCTCCTCCTCTCCTCCTCTTCTCCTCTCTCCTCCTCTCCTCTCCTCCTCCTCGGTGCCCCCCCTTTTATAGAGAAAGACGCCAACCCACACTGTCATTGTCGTCATCGCCCACAGCCACTCGCCATCGAGAGCACGTCCGCACAATCCGAACGCTCCCGCATTGATCCAAGGACTCCGAAAGCTTCCCCGCGTCGTCCCGAAGCCCTCTGCGCTGCTCCGCCACCGTCAGAGCTTCCGCAGCGACCCAACCGCTCTACCGTCCCCATCACCAGAGACGGAGGTGGGAGGAGGCCTCTGGACCTCCTTGGGCCTCAGCGATGCCTCTGAGAGCCTTGCCATCCTTCCGTGGTGCTCCCCTAGCCTGGCGCGCACCCCTTCGACCGCTGGACCGCCTCCAGGAGCTCGCCGGAGAGATCGTAGGCGGCGAAACGCCGTCAAACCTCCGGTGATCTTCGAATGGGTCTTTTTAAGCCCAATTTCTTTAGTTTTTTATTATTACTTTTAAGTCCTTATTTTATTACGTTTAGGTCCTTTTTATTGCATATAGGTTCAGAAATTTTTACTTTATTCCTTGTAGTTTTAAAATACTTTTTATTCCTTTTATTTTCCCTGTGAAATTTGCATGTGGCCCCCTGAATAGTTCATCTTTTAATTCTTAACATATTAATGCATGTTTGTATCACATCTAGATCCTTGGAACATAGTTTCTTTACATTTAGGTCCAGAACATTTACATTTAACCCTGAAGCTTTCTAAAATAAGTTTTTTCAGTGAAATTTACATTCTGAGCCCTAAAATATTTAAAAATACACTGACTGGCATTAAAGTAGATTTTTCTTTACAGTTTGGTCCTGGACATTTGCATTAAGCCCCTAGAACTTTAAAAATGAGTTTTCTTTGTGTATTTTGCATCTTAGACCTCAAGAAACTTCATAATTGCACTGATCAAAATAAAATCTCAATTTTTATCACATTCAGGTCCAAAAAATTTGCATAAAAGTCCCTTGATTCACATAAAATCATTTCTGAACATAAAATTTACATTTTGACCCTTAGATTAATTCCAAATCCATCATTTAGGGTTTTAAATGTTTTCTTGCATGTTTTGGGGCATTTTTCACTCATTGCATTTCTTGTTTTGCATTTAATCATTGATTCTATTTAAAAATCATGTTTTCACTGAGATTTGATGTTTAGCCTTACATTTTGGTCACATTTGCACTTATGTGTGAATTTTGCACTTTAGACCCTGAACTTTCAGGACATTATCCAAGTGCAACTTTTACATTCCTGTGCCACATTGACATTGGACCCATCATTTGCATGTAAGAATAGGGGTCATGAACATGTTTTTCATCCAGTTTCTCATTCCTTTCTGTGAATTTTGCATTTTGGCCCCTATGTTTGTCCTTTATTGTGTTTACATCATTTTGTTGATTTTCTCCTCCATGTTTCTTGCAAATAACATCCTCTCGACATTTGGCACACATTTTGACACATTCTAGGCCATGTATCACTCCCATGCTAGCATTTATCATATATGGCCAGAGAAATGACCAAATTGCCCCTATGTTTCTAATTCATGAGCATGCATCTCAATCTTTGCACTTAGTCTGGCATAGTCCATGTCTAAGTTATTCTTTAGAGTTTTTGCATATTTAGGCACTTATCCATGCATTTCATATCCTTTCTCTTCACATTTGTATCCCTGTTTAGCGAGCCAGCATCTCATGCCTTTCCTTCGTGGATTTCCGATTCACTTTGTCTTCAGAGTTTCTTATCCGATATCCGATTTGATTGACTTTAATCCTACATTTTAGATTTTTTATTTGATTTGGATTTCATCGCCCAAGAGCGTACATTAACAAGCCTTAGGGCCGACATTGTCCCCACTACGGATTATTTTCCCCTTTTTGATTTTCATGACTTTCTCCATGATTCCGATTCACTTTGTCTTCAGAGTTTCTTATCCGATATCCGATTTGATTGCCTTTAATCCTACATTTCAGATTTTTTATTTGATTTGGATTTCATCGCCCAAGAGCGTACATTAACAGGCCTGAGGGCCAACATTGTCCCCACTACTGATTATTTTCTCCTTTTTGATTTTCATGACTTTCTCCATGATTCTGATTCACTTTGTCTTCAGAGTTTCTTATCCTATATCCGATTTGATTGGCTTTAATCCTACATTTCAGATTTTTGATTTGATTTGGGTTTCATCGCCCAAGGGCGTACATTAACAGGCCTAAGGGCCGACATTGTCCCTACCACGGATTATTTTCCCCTTTTTGATTTTCACGACTTTTTCATAATTTCAAGGACTTGGATTGACTTGGCTTGTCATCTTTTTGATATCATTATGTTTTTCAAAAGCGTTCTTTAACAAAACCTCGTCATTTCATGTGATTTTTTGTGATTTTGTCAATTCATGTGGATTTCTTCGTAGTTTTCGCACACTATCTTGCACATCCATCCAGTCTTGTCATGGCATACATATTAGCATGATTATAGCATGATCTAGGTTTAGCAAACATCCATCTAGCCTTTAGCAAGCAATTAGACTAGAAAGACCGAGTTTCTCGGGCGTACGATGGTGCCTAACACCTTCCTCGTGCGTAATAGGAATCCTTACCCATCATCTGGTTAGCAGACATCTAGCCTTCACATCTACACCTTCAGGCATTCATCTTTTTGTGGTTTTCCTCGTCTTTCCCTTAAAAGACTAGGTGGTGACTCCTTTTCTTTTTCTTTTATCTTTCCTTGCACCTTCGCCATCTTGGCATGGCTGTGATCTCCTTCCCTCTGGCGTGGCTCCACGCCGGGACTTCCTCGGGTCGACATGGTCATAGAACTGGCGACTCCGTTGGGGATAACAGGATTCTAGCTTTCAGGTTAGTCCTTTTTGCTTGCTTTGGCTTCATATGTTGTTTATTTGCCTAGTTGGTGATTGTTTGTTTAGTTAGCGAGCCTTTTGCACTTTATTTCACACATTTGCTATGTCACTGCACACACATGCTATATATCATGCCTTTTGATGTGATGGATGTTTTCCTTTTCACAATCATGATGCCACGACACTAGCACATGCCATGATCATGCCTTTTGTTTGTTGTTTGCTTGCTTGCTTGCCTTGCTTTTGTGTTTTCTTCCCTTTTTTGCACTTGACATGCCTAGGAGAGTAGGGACATGTTTGTTTCCCCCTTATGGTTAAAATAAAACACAAAAAATCAGAGAACAATTAATAAGGCAAAACTAGAGACCAAATCAAACTCTCCCCCCTGGCTAATAAAATGCAAGTAAAAGACACTAAAGCATATTGAATGATTGATCATATAGGGCATGCATTCTTCTCCCCTGAGTCCACCTGTCCATGAAGGGCAATTCTAGTGATCCGTTCTATAGCTTTGGCGTAGGACGTGTTGCTAGTTTGTCCCCCCTTGTCCGGGGTCGTGTCGATGTTAGTAAAGGGTACAGCTCCATGCTACTGCAGGGGACGAGGCCACCAACGCACCACTCGTTCACTACCTGCGCTTTGGCTAGGATTTAAAGCGAGGACCTTTACTTTCTAGCCTGAGTCGGAGACCTATTTACCCATGTGTGATCTTGGAGTAGATGACCTTCTAGGAAACACTTAGTTGGTGAGAGAGAGCATGTTAGTTACATCATGTGCATGAATGCCATTCATGCCACCATAACAAACTGCATTTTGTTGCTGGTTCTAACCCTAGCCAATTTTCTCTATTCTAGGTTGTGGAGTGTGAGTTCCTTAGCCACTACTCGAGCATTCTTGCCTTGGCTCCCTTGATTGTGACACCTCGTTGCCGATCGTCTTTTCTTAGTTATCCGTCACTTTGATGATAGCTCGTCCTACATCCCCTTGTTTGCCACCATAGCCCGATTCTCACCTGTTCCCGGTCAGCTATGGCCCAGCGTACTAGTGAGTCTCTTCATGCCACTATTGTTCCCGAGGGCACCTCCTTTGCTGTCCCTCCTACTCTTGCTGTGTCTCCTGCCATTCCTTTTGTCCCCTTCATGCACCACGAAGATTCTGTCCCCCATCCTGTAGGACACCCGCTAACCCCGGCCAGTCTGGAGACCCCAGCTCGGGTTCCAGATGTACCATTGATAGCCCCACTTTCTCAGGGTTCCTTCTCTCCTAGCACTCTACCCACTGTGGCAACACCCATTGCAGATTCCTTGTCTCTAGGGAAACCTACTTCTGTCCCATTTGTGACTTCTGAACCTTTGACTGTACCATCCCTTGCTATCCCCGAGGGGTCCCCTATCGCACAAGCAGAATATCTGCTGGCTCGCGCTCAAAAGATCGAGAGCATGGCCTTTGCCATTCAGTCCACTGCAAACCCTAATATTCCTAAGGCTCCTTGGCAACCTGCTCCAGTGTTCTAGGCATTGGCACCACCACCTCAACCCTCACCCCAACTCCTTACTGCACCCACATAAGGTGTGACACCACAAGCTTAGACACACCACATCCTTGCACAACATTCAACTCCAGCATCTGGTGGTCAACCCCTCGGGTTGGCTGGAGTACAACATCCTCAGAACTTGTAGCCTAGTGCCATACCGCCACAGCAGCTGTTACTCCCACACTCAGCACCCACTGCCACACAATTTTCTGTTCATACTCCTTCTGCACACCATCAGGTCCAGGCACCTTCACCTCAACAATCACACCCAGCACTCTTGCACGGATATGCTAGCCATCATGCCGCAACACTAGGTGGCATGATGGTGGATCCGGAGGAGCACTTAGGTGCGACCCACACAGCATATGTGGCCCTTCCCCCTGCTGCATCATCCTCATCGGAAGCAGCTCCAGATACCCTCCATGCTAGGGTAGGTGACCTGGAGAGAGCACTTCGACAAGTGCAAGGAGGCGATCGCCAACCCTACGGGTTCCGAGACCTCTGTTATTTCCTAGAGACGACACTGCCACCGTAATTCTAAATCTCGAATTTCGAGAAATATAACGGTAAGGGTTGCCCTATTTCACATCTTCGAGCATATTGCGGAGATCTCGCTCAGCTTCAGGCTGATGAGAGGCTACTAATCCGCCTCTTCCAAAAGAGTCTCACTGGTCCGACCTGCAAGTGGTTCACGTCGCTTGACATGGGCTCGATCAAGACTTGGAACGACCTCTCGCAGGCGTTCATGGACCAGTATGCCTTTAACCTCGACTTGGTCCCAAAGAGGAAGGTCCTTGTCGCCACAAAACAGAAGCTCAATAAGCCGTTCAGGGAGTATGTCGGTCGATGGCATGCCCTTGAATCACAAGTAAAGGATAGGCCCTCCGATGTCACTTCCTTGCGCTCGCCGCTTTTACCAAACAAGCCTCATTTTCGAATCACCAGGCGAGCAGCAGCACTTGCAACGGTGCTGGCACCAGTTACCCTAAGAGGCGGGATCCTCCTAAGCCTCCTGTGACCATGCCGGTGGAACCCCTGGGCGCGGTTCACCAAAACCTTACTCCGGTGTGCGGAAACACATTGGGATGTCCAATACAGTCACAGCGAAAATGGTGAATCTGGAGGAAGAGACAAGACTCGGAAACACCAAAGGGAAAACAAAAGGATAAGAAAAGGAGTCGCCACCAAGTCTTTTAATGGAAAGACGAGGAAAACAAAGAAAACACAAAAAAGGCAGAAAGCAAACAAGATGCAAAGATGCATGTGTGATCCGTGCCTAATGGATAATGCAAGATGAATGCGGGCCAGAGAAAGGGTAAGGATTCTGGTTAC
>JAMKQA010014536.1:0-12506 GCA_024699735.1 Posidonia australis
ACAAAATATTTAAATGATACGATTATTCGCTACAAATAAAACTAGGCAAGATTTGAAACTTGCTGAAAGCTTTAAAGCGTTGTTTCGCAGTATGCAACGCTCTGGCCAATCCACTCTTTAAGATCTACTTGGTTGTGGATCATCGAAGATTGATTTTGATAAGAAAATAATGTTTGCTTAATAGAAAAAAAAGGAGAAGAAATCCAAAAACCTCACAAGATCAAAAACACATATCCTTAATTTTTATTTTTTTTAGATTTTTTAGATATAAAACTATTGACAAAAAAAAACCAATAATCTAAGTTAATTCTCCAAACAAACCCTTAGAAGGCCAAAGTGATCGGAATGGGATCCTTTCACGCTACTTTAGGATATTTAAAAAAAAACTCTTATCCATGTCTTAGTATGTCAATCCAAGTCTCAAACAAAATTTTCCCATGGACTTATTTCAAGCTTGACGACCAATAGACCTAGCGATGGGTCAAGTTTAGGTCTATTTATATTCAAATCCAGATTCATCTTTTTTCATGAGTCCGTGTTCGAGTCTAACCTGTAATTTAAAATTAAGATACAAACCTAAACCCACTGTCTCAAATCTGACAAATCCTCTAATCTATTTTTTTGAAAAAGATAAATTTTTAATTACAAATAGAAGAGTTCGTTAATTTAAATAAATGATTATAATTAATATGGGGCAACTGTAACGAGAGAAGGCAGTAGCCGCAACGAAGAGAAGGAGATGATGAACGACAATAACGATGGAGAGATGGAAGAGGAAGCAGCGACGACGATGGAGAGGGCGATGCAGTAGAAAGGGAAGAAGAAGGAGGTGATTGTCAACAAAAATGGTAGAGAGTTGGAAGGGGAAGGAGGAAATGATGGTGACAATAGAGAAGACAAAGTAGCAGAAAGGGAAGGAGGAGGATGGAAAAGGGAGGAGGACACGATGAAGGGAGAAGACGAAGGAGGATGCATTGGGGAAGGAGGCGAATGTCATAAGATTTGGTCTTTTGATTTTTGGAGGAGGCAACTATGAATTATTGTAAAGTTTTGAAAGTGGGAAATAGGTTATAAGGTTAATGGACATATTATGTCTTAAACTTTAATCTTTCTTTGGATGTAAAATAAGAAAAATAAAAATAAGTAGAAATTGATATTAATATTCTAATAGTATTGCTATTCAATTTAAAAAAAATTTCTTTTAAAGATAAACAAGTATGTATAATAAGATATTATGAATTGGATGAAAACTGAAATAAGTATCGAAATAAGTGTTAGAGTAAATATAAAATATGTAAATTAATAATAATCAATTTGATTATAAAGATATATATCTAATTTAATATATATATATATATATATATGTTGATTTTTAATCAAAAAATAAATACAACACATACATATATGTATTAAAATAACTTAACAAAATAACTTTATTCAACCATTCCAACAACATAACTATTCTAGAATAAATAAATTCAAATAAGAATACTATTCCAAATTGATTTCAATTTTTACATAACCAAACGAAATAATAATTTCTATTCTAAACTTATTTCAAAATTTATTTTAGATCCAAATAGAAACTAAGAGCGTTCAATTTATAATATATTATGTATACACCAAATCCTTGAGTGTATTTTTAATCCAAATCCTATCCGATAAATAAAATAAACAAGTCTATTAGATTCCAATCTACAGTTCCACGAGTTTCGTTTTCGAGACAAAAACCTATACTTCACTAGTCAGATCCACAAAACTTAGATCCAGATTTAACCCATTGCCAAGTCTAATGACCAACAACCAAATAGTCATGTTACAGAATCGAGATGGCAAGTCTACGAAGTTAGACTGATAAGTGATAACAATACATAAAAGAATTAGCAAGCTCTACTGCAACATCCGATTACATTAACATAAGAAATACTTTGTTCCCTTGAACAGAACGGGAATAGGAAAAAAATCCGATAAATATCGTTATAGATACATGCAGCATACAGGATGTATGAGCCCCACGACCCCAACATGGTCCATGATTACAGAAATGACATGCTTCTACAAGAGAGAAACAAAGAAGGGTGAGAAAAGAATTTTCCTCGAGTGACATATACGTCAAAGGCAATAAACGAGGCATAAGTTGAAGTAAGATGGCTTTCTATGTCCTTGGTTCATCAAAGGCACGAGAAATACTGTTCTAAACTCGAAGAAGTGGAAACATTTGACGCCAAGAAGCTTGAAGCAGCAGGTGAGATGTGGAGTTGGTATCTGATGAATCGCTGTTCCCACAATACAGATTTGTAAGATAGTTGAAAATAATAAAATAATCAAATTAAACAAAACAGGGAAACAAGCATACCGAAAGATTAGATACTATCAGTGGATTTGTATCGATGTGCCAATCTGGTTCCAACTGCCGGACGAAAGAAGACCGTCCATTTTCAGTGCTACAAAAGAGAACCTGCAAAACAAAGTTTAATGTCTACATTTTCACACTCTAGGTGTAAAAATAATATACACTTGCATCGCGTGCATTAAGTTTAGAAGTTAATATAAACCCAAACAGAGGAGCTCAGGTGGGTGGCCTTCTAAGATATGGACACACTAATATAATACACCACCATACCAGATCCTAATTACTTTCAGCTGTTTCCTTTTAGCTTGCAAACACACTACCATAAATATTGATAGAAATTCTCACAATCTTAAACTGAGCGGACAGAGTTTAGGTTGGCAGACATTACACTTTGTCTAAAAAACAAAATTGACATATCAAATGAGAGGTCCTGAAACTAACTTTTGATTGTTAAAATAGCGGCCTCAATAATGAAGAATTCAACAAAGCTATAAAGTTGTTGATTTGAATGACAAAGGCTCTAAAATGAGATATGCATTATTAGAACAATTTGCCATTTGCAAAGAGCAGAACTTGGGGGGGAATAACGAATTTAATAGGGTGCTAACACTTCACCTTCTCCTTGACCACACCACCAGCTTTAAAGAGTCCAGCATCCTCTAAAGCTAATAAAACTCTTTCCTGCAGATGTTAAACTGAATTACACTAACAAGACTTCTCTATCAAAATTTCCTAATTAAAAATATAATGACATAGCTGCTTGAGAGATGATGGAAGCACACCAATCAAGAACAGAAACTTGAAAAGAAACACTTGGCAAACTCAAAGGACTGTTTCCAAAGCATACCTCACTTTCATCATCTAAAACTGTTTCCATCAAGTAGACATCGCACGATTTAGTTAATTCTGAAAGTACTTCCAAAACAGGGGCCCTGATGGTAGCATGTTTCTGTAATAAAATGACCATTAGACAACTGAAAATTAACTATTCTGAAAAGTAACAAAAATAATAATTTAATTGACAACCTGAAGTTCATCAGGGGTTCTCTCTTCCAAAATCACACCAAGCAGCTGACAAGTTACCTGTGTGAATACAACAACTAAATTTTGAGATGCATACTGATCAAAGAACAAATTTCATATTATTAATGCTTGACTTAAGATGTATTAAATATTTTATCTTTTTTAACCATTTAAATGTCTTGAAATTTTACCTTTTTGCTTGTAGAATTTGATCCAACAACCAAAAGGTATTTGGAATATCAATCGTAAAATTGCTAATTAATGACACAATCAAGAATGTGACTTCTATATTTGAATTATAACTTGAGCCATATATATTTCTAATTAAGACTGTGAATTGATCTCCTGACCTCAAGGTCACAAGTCACAACGGAGCAACTATACCGTTGCACCATGACTCACTCTTTAAGCATAGCAATTTTTATTCCTCAATAAAAAAGATGGAAGTTATCAATTCTCCTTATTTTCTTGAATTCCATGAGGTTCTCACTGGTTTGAAGAAATTTCCTGTGTGTTCTTTGGACTAAACTCTAAAGTATCTTGATTAAACTAATCTAAAGAATTATAATTGCACCATTGAATAAAAAGGCAGTAATAAACAGCCAAACTCCTTTTTGAGTTTTCACTTTTCAGGGTTGAAACATAGATGGATTATCCGTATCTTCGCTCTCTTTCACTTTTTCCTCCTCTTGTTGGATTATCAGCCAAACATTTATTTTCCGTCTTCCTCGTTAGCTTGCTGCTTCTTTCTTTTCCTTTTGGTCTGTTGGTATTTTATCTATATTTGCCCGCCTATTCTTGAGCAAGTCCTGTACCTGGCCACAATTTTTGTGCTAACCTACAACTGGATAATGTTCACTATAACACCTTACTGGCATCCCACTCCTCATAGAAAAAAATTAAAAATATTGATATATGTTTGCAGTCTCAGGTAGATCATTGGAATATCCACATAACAAGGCCCATACCATCTTTTATTTTTCTGATCCAAATTCATCAGATTATCTAAGATTTGGATGCCATCTTCATTGATAATTTCATTTTGAATTCTGCGTCAAGTGGTACAATAAAAAATATCATTCTTTACAAGTGCTATTATTGCTCTTGCAGTAGCCAACAAGCAACATAAATTAATAGAGGAAGCAGTCAAATAAGTTTGTGAGTCTTCAAGGTGTTTTATGGGAGATAATGAGAGAAGAAGAAAAATGGTAGAAGGTGAAGGGCTTGGGAATGGTGGTATGTAAAGGGGCTTGGGATGGCTTGATTTCTTGCCTTTATAAGATACCTCATTAACAAACTTAGAGGGGGCATTTGGATGCATCGATGGTGAAGGAAGAAGAGAGCGGGAAAAGGGGCTCATATCTATAGGGACGATTTAGTATACAAACGCCGACGATGTTGAGAAGGCAATGACATTTCCAGTGGCAAAGATATGAGGAATTTAGAGGACTTGGGACTACACCTCTTTGATCAGAAGGATCAGGGAGGTGGAGGAATTTAGAGGACTTGGGACTACACCTCTTTGATCAGAAGGATCAGGGAGGTGGAGATGGGTGGTGGTAGTTGTATCGACCACTGGCTGTGGTTGGGGGCACCGGTGGGGGTAGCCAGTTTGCTCTCTTCTGCACCTCCTTGTTGGGTATACGATGATGACCTACAAGGTGTAGGAGGCTAAAGAAAAGTGGGGTGTTTTTTCAGATTTTTATTTCAGTTTTAAGATTAAAGTTTATCATATTGACTGTTGATATTTCAAAACTAGTCCTAAGCATGGATAACAATTTTATATAGATCCCTGAACAATTATGATTTCATGTTCAGTCATGGGAAAATATTCAATAAGTAGTTTCTGTGATTGTGTAAATATTACTGTTTAGACCTTCATTTATCATAAAATGTTATTTGAAAGAATACTGTTGATAAATACTTCAAAATCTACACGGTTGGGATGTCACCAATGTTGGTTGTGAATTGTAATTATGAAACAATGATAAACACATGTAATCATGATTATTCTAAAGTCTGAAATTTGGACAATACTGTGTAATTGAATGTAAATGATTTTAGGATAGTCCATAATACTAAATAAGGAATGAATAATTATAAAATATTGTTGAAGACTAAGTCTTACGAACCAATGAAAGAACAATACTAAGATTAAACTCACATGTAAAGAATAAAATAATAAGTAAGGTTTTGGCATTTTGACTCTTCAAGTATTAATCCTAAAAAGAACACACTAACCTAACAAGGCTTAGTGTTGTATTCTTTAAGGACTTAGTGGCAACGATAAATCCACAATGCTTAGACCTTATATCTACTATTATTGACACAGGTCAATATATAATGTCCCATTAAATGAAAATAAATGTAATTTTGAACATAAAGCTATAGAAGTGAAGATGAATTGTATGCCAACTAGAAGACTGCTAATACCGAAAGTGGATGGTCAAGGGGTTCACAAAATATGAATGGAAATAAAATGAAAATGAAGAATCTTTACATAAGCTTTGATGGCTAGTGATGTTGATTACAAAATGTTAAATATTATCATGTTAACGGATTATTAGATTTTGTTGTAATTTAGCATTCTCTTTCATACTAAGTTTTCGCAAAGACAACTGTGGTGTTATCAACTACAAGTACTTATGAGTTGTAGGATTGCTTTGCTTTGGACATTCATGGTAGTTGATACTTGTGGTTCATCATTATACATGAAACCTAGAAGAGTTTGATGTCTAATTCTTTAATATGGACACTAAGTATTGTATTAAGACTACGTTGAGCTTATTTAAGTAATGTATTAAATGAATTATTGTAGCTTTCTTTTACATGTTTGTAATGTTCCCACTCACACAAAATCTCTATTATTGCTTTCGCTAGTCTGTGTGTGACACAATTCATCTATTCCATATTACTGACCTCTCCATGAACTCTTCCACAAAACTAAAGATTTTTTTCACAATTTAAGTTTTCAAAGTTAAGGCATCTAGCATGGGACAAGATACTTCTAGGTTTTACTGTCAATTGAACAGGCATCCTAGGGCATGCCTTGGTGTAATGAATTTTCAAGTTCGAAAGAGTGATATGGTTTTAGCATCCAGGTATAGAAAATACGTAAGGCTCAAATTATGATAGAGAGAAGAAGAAATTTGCTGTATGACACATAAATTCGCAATCTAAGATAATCTGTTCATGCGATCATCCTTGTATTACAATTTATAACTGACAACCATTAATCTGAATCTAGAAAAGCTGCCATAGGTATGTCCATTAATACAGAAAAGACTGTCATAGACATACTGAAGTTGCCTCACTTCTATTTCCTGTCAAGGAAACATCACAATGATGGAAGAATCTTGCATATGAACAATCTTGCAGTTGCTACTTGCTACCAGTTGGAATTCCAAAAACTAAAGTTCAAGGTTGTTGTTTGGTTTATATTCTTTTAGTTAAAGTTCTAGAGTTTGGTTTTTAACATTTTGAATTTTCGGATGTCTTGTGAAAATAGACTATAATGGGATTAAAAAAAATTGGTTAGTGTTAGACTCATTGGATGTGTTGTTTGGTTATTGGATATCCATTTATTTAATAACTCTATCAACATGTAATCACCTATTCATTAGAGAGTTGGTTCTTCTATTATTCTCTCCATAATCTCACACGATATCAGGTTTTGTTACAAAGTGACTCAAAAAACCTAATACATAACCCTTTGGTGAAAATATCTACTAACTAATCCGAAGACTGAGTATAAGGTGTAGAAATGACTTTCTTGATCACTAGATCACAAACGTAGTAACAATCTACCTCTATGTATTTGATATGCTTATAGAAAATTGAATTGTTGACAATGAAAATGACAACTTGATTATCACAATGCCATAGACATAAGGACATCTACAGAAAAACCAAATACAAACAGTAAACAACGAAGCCATATCATCTCACAAGTTGTCTATGTTCTTGATCATATTCAGCTTCAACACTCAATCTAGAGGCTACATTTTGCTTCTTACTGCACCACGTGATAAAATTACCTCCAACATACATATAGTATCCAGAAGTTGACTTTCAATCTCCTATGTCTCCTGCATAGCTTGAATCTGAATATGCCTTAATGTTTAAATGACCATTTCTTTTAAAAACCAGTCCTTTACTAAGAGTCTTCTTGACGTATGCCAGCACTTTCAAAACTCCCTGCCAGTGTACTATCCTTGGTTCATACATAAATTGATTGAGTACCCCTATTGTATATGCAATGTCTGGTAATGTAACAGTAAGGTAGATTAATTTTCCAATCAAATGCCTGTATCTACTGACATCCTCAAAAGGTGACGACGTACTATAAATCTAAGCTCAAAGCTCTGATTGACAAGGGTACTCTCTGACTTCCATCTCATGAGACCAGTTTCTTGAAGAAGAATTAATGCATACTTCCGTTGAAACAACGCCATCCTACCCTTGGTATAGGCAAACTCAATGCCTAAGAAATATTTGAATTTTCTCATGTCTTTAGTAACAAAGTACATCGTCAAGTATTCTTTAGTCTCCTGAACACCTACAGCATCGCTTCCAATTAATAGGATATCATCTACATACATTATCATACTAGAATAACACAACTACTGCTGGTCTATTTATAGAAGACAGAGTGATCGACAACACAATACTGAAACCCACTTACTATGACTATGTTACTGAGCTTCTCAAACCATACACGTGGACTTTGTTTGAGACCATAAATAGTTTTCTTGAGTAGACACACACGATCCTCCCCTTAAATAATATATCCTAGAAGGTGCTCCATAAACACCTACTCAGGTAAGTCACCATATAGGAAGACACATCCAACTGATTAAACTCCCAAGACTGGTTTATAGTAATGGAAAGGACTCGTATGGATGACGAAATGCATGCAATGGTGTCACATGACATTTGAGATCTTGTTACTCAACCTCAAGGAACCAACATATTTACTTACAAGTGGATGTTCACTATCAAGTATAAGCTAAATGGAGTTGTAGACAAGTACAAGACGCAACTAGTTGCACGTGAATTCACTTAGGAGTATGGCGTAGATTATGTAGAAACCTTTTCACTCAAGAAACATCACAATGATGGAAGAATCTTACATATGAACAATCAACATAGGCTTTGTTTAGTTTGCAGTTGCTAACTAGCTAACAATTGGAATTCCAAAAACTAAAGTTCAAATTTGTTGTTTGGTTTATATTCTTTTAGTTAAAATTCTAGAGTTTGGTTTTTAACATTTTGAATTTTTGGATATGTGTCTTGTGAAAATAGATTGTAATGGGATTAAAAAAAAATTGGTTAATGTAAGACTCATTGGATATGTGTGTGTGTGTGTGTGTGTGTGTAGGTTAATGGGTTATTAAATATCCATTTATCTAATAATTCTATAAATATGCAATCACCTATTCATTAAAGAATTAGTTCTTCTATTATTCTCTCCCTAGTCTCACATGGTACTAGAGTTTAGGATTTAGGATCCAAAAAAAAGGAAAAGAGAACAAGAGGAGCGACAGGCAACACTGAAGCCACCATTGGCAACAACAGGCAGCACAGGAGATGTCATCAGCCTCCATCCAACCCCCAGCCGCACTCATCCATCCTCCACAGCCACCTTTGAACCCTCCTCACCCCTCCCTACAGCCATCCGCCTCCTTCCTTCTCTGTTATGTGGCTAGCTAAAGGGAGAAGCTCTCATACGATTTCTAAGCCTTCCTCTCCACTCCTAGTAAAGTTCTCCTACAGTCTCTGGGCCCTCCTCTCCCCTCCCTACCGCCTTCAGCCTCCTCCTCTCTCTTGTCTGTGGTTAAGTAAAGGGGGAAGCCCTCCTACGGCCTCAATAGCCCCATTAGAGATCGGATCCATGTGTTTTAGGTCATCAACATCGTCTCCAGTAGTGCTTGTGCGTGGACACGTGTTGTCCACATTTGTATGTGCCCCTAAACATTGTTGAGTGTGTGTTTTTGGGTGGTTTGTGCTTCATTTGTGTTGATTATCACTGTTTCCGTCAAAATCAAACCGTTTTAACATTGAAATCATGACATCCCATGAGTCGATTGTAAAAAATCTTAGTGGCACTTCTGAGAAATTAAATGGCAAAAACTACTTATTGTGGTCCCTAAGTTTTGAGACCTTTGTGGCCGCCCATAAGAAGATACAGTATCTTACAAATCCACCTCTCGATATGAAAGATGCCACAATATGCAGATCACAATGCAATAGTTTCATGATTGGTAAATAACATGGAGCCAGGTATTTCTGACGGTGTGATGCTACTTTGCCTTGCTAAGAAGAGTTGATGCACTCTGAAGACCACATACGGGCATGATGAAGAATATATCTAGAGTTTTTGGGATCTATGAACACCTTTTTACACTCCATAAGGGAGACGATTTTGTTCAGGATTACTACACTACTCTTAGAGGACTATTAGATGAGTTTGATGTCTACCAACCATTGGTTACCGATGTCAGCAATATGAGACAGTATAGAGATGAGTTAGTAGATATTTTCACTAAAGAGTTAAGTGTTGGATGTTTTAATTACTTTGTAACAAGCTAGACATGATTGATATATATGCTTCAACTTGGGAGGAGTGTTAGACTCATTGAATATGTGTGTGTGTGTGTAGATAAAAATATATCCAATAACTCACTAACCCACCCACACACATATCCACACACATATCTAATGAGTCTAACGCTTCCACTCAAGTTGGAACATATATATCAATCATGCTCAGCTTGAGGGAGAGTGTTAGACTCATTAGATATGTGTGTGTGTAGGTCAATGGATTATTGGATATTCATTTATTTAATAACTCTATAAATATGTAATCACCTATTCATTTGAGAGTTAGTTCTTCTGTTATTCTCTCCCTAATCTCATAGTTAGCACATCAAAATCTTCAAACCATTGGTCACCAAGTCATGGACAGCTAAGACACATGTAAAGTGAATTATTCAACGACAAGATACTGTTCAGCTATCTCAAATGTGAGTTTCCTTACAGAACATATAAATGAAATATTGGAACTGCCTACAAGAACATAAATTAGCAAAATATTCACATAGGGACATGTAGCTTTCGATATATAATTAACTTGCATGAAATGGCATACCTTCCGAGCACCACTTAGTTTCTTCCTCACCATTTGTCCTAGAGTACGCTGTAATAGATAGCATGAAAACAACAAGCATAAGTTAGACAGAAACCGAATGGGAACAATAGCAAAAATCAGAAAATAGAAAAACCACAGATGACAGAACAGCAACATAAACAATCCACAATTTACTTCAAGCAACACCAACTCTCTTCTCTCTTTTTTTACCTCAACAGGAGGATTGATCCCCTCGGTTGCATCCAAGTCCTTCACATTCAATAATTGTGGGTAAACTTCAGAGCTGGAGGGCTGCACATTCGCCAAACCACTGTTGCTTGATGAAGGGGCATTCCTCCGCTTTCTGCGAGGTGTTCTATCTGGTGATCTCAAGAACTTCCATGCAAAGACGATTGCAAGAGCAAATCCCGCAAGGGCGCCAAAGGAACCCGCATTCTGGAAGGCGGACATGACAAGGGAAATTTCAAAACAACCGAAAAATGTATGCTTTACAACAAAAAAGAAAACCTCCATGTCCCTTCCTTGACCGTCGCAGAAACCTTCGAACCAAGCATGCAAAATTCGGTTTCATTACTTCTAATTACAGAAAGAATCTTAAACTATGGCAGTAGTAACGTACCATCGATGCCTAGATAAGATTTTTCTGGTAAGGTCCCCAAAAATGAGAGAACCAAGAGAAAATCCAGATGTTTCGATGATTTCGCATCAACTCGCAAGCAAAAACAACTAACAAAAGATTCGAATCAGGGAGTGGGAGAAAGGACCGGACCTTGTTGCTGAAGAGAAGCATGAGGATGCCAGACACCTTCCTCCCGAGATGGTTCGCGACCCTCCTCGCCAGATTCGCGACCTGGTCCGTCACCGACTCCGCCATCGCGGCCGAATTCCACACCGACAGCGGTAGGGCTGGCCCTCTCACAACAACAGCGCCGCCATAGATCTGACACCGGAAGCCCTAGAGATGAGTTTCGTAAGGGGCAAGGAGGACTACACGGGTGAGGAGGAGAGAGAAAGCTGAGAGGTGACAACTTTGGATGCAGGACCAGACGTCCAGTCCGTTGCTTTCCCCTCTTGTGGTTCTCCTGTGTGTATTTCATTTTATTTGATTTTTTTACTTCTAATTAGCATTAGATAAAAGAGAAAGTAGACTTTTTCTTTAGCTCTTTAATTAATTGCGTAGTTTCTATTAGTGGGAAAAGAAAAGAATAGAGATTGAAAAATAAAAACTAAACTAGTAAATTGAAAAAGTAATACTAGTTTTTTTTTTTTTTGATATCGATATGCATATATTTTCTCCTTGCAGTTCGTGAGATTCGAACCTAAGAGGAAGGTGGAAGTTCAATGCCAACTGCATCATAGTAGTTGGTTAAAAAAAAGTAATACTAGTAGGAAAGGGAAAAGAAAAACAAAAACTAATAATTTGAAAAGGTAAATTAAAAATTCTTAATACTATAATAATAATTGAGATGTACAATAAAAGGAAAACGATAATATTCTAAGTAACATTGTTCTATATAATTTGGAGAAATCATTAACATTTCATAACAATATTATTGTATAGACAACTTTTTGGGCTTTATAGCAATAAACTTGTATTTTTTAAATTTTTAAATTACAAAAAGAAACCAATGTGATTGTTAATTTTTTCGAAAGTTAGAGAGGAAGAGTGAAAGTTATTTTTACATTTAAAAAAGAAAAAGAAAAGTTTAAATAGCAAATCAATTTACTCCATGTGTTTATTAATTTTTGAGTTTAAATTTTAATAGTATCACTAAAACTATATAATAACAATTATAACTTTCCAATACATACATACATAAAAGCATACATACATACATACATAGATATATATATATATATAGGGAAAAGTTCAGATGAGGACATGTCCTCTTTTTAGCATTTTAAGGACAACACCAAAAAACACATATTAAGGATTCAAATTCAAAATCCATTCCATAGATCTTGATGCACTTCATTTAG
>JAMKQA010014538.1:0-15800 GCA_024699735.1 Posidonia australis
GCGCCACCTTGGTGCGCCCAGCTACCTCACAGATTTCTGGGTTCTGGCTTGCTAATAGGCTTGGGGCTAGGTTTAATGGCTGATCACATCCAAAGCAACATAAGGATACTCATTTCCAGGTTACCTCAAAATCGGGGTGTCTACACATAATCTATAGCACTCTACATTTGCATGAGAATTTTCTGGATTGGGACATTGAACACATTGATGCATGCGTTTAATGTTAAACGCATGATGGCACACTTACAATGCCTTGAGTTTCATCCAGAAACTACAGCTACCTATGTATAAGGTATGGGGGTGCATAGCTTAGGGGGGGACTTCTCTCCTCTTCTTCTTCTCCTTCTTAGAGGAGTTACAAGAATTCTTGAGGGCTTCGGGTGCTTTGTGAGAGAGAGAGAGAGAGAGAGAGAGAGAGAAGAAGGTGTTATGGTGCATGATGGGTTCTTTGCTATGCTAGGTGATTGTGGCCTTCGTGGAGAAGCTCCAATGACCTCTGGTCGTCCCAGACATGAAGCTTGGGTTGAGGAGGTGTTGCAACTCTGAGGAAGTGAGGTGAGGCTTGAGTTTTCAGTTTTTGGGTTCACCTTCTTCTTCCTTCCGTTCCCTATCCATGCATGCACTTATGGTTGGACCTCTGATTTTCATGAGTGGCCAAGGAGTATGGTGGAATCCTCGAAAGCAGACGAAGCTATTGCTCGTGGGGGGTGGCTTGCATGAGTTGGGTTCTCAAAGCAAGGTACACACCCTTTAAAGGATCTATGCATGTGTCAATGATGTGTTTTTGTTGTGTTTAAACTTTGGATATATTGGTGTGCATGTATTCTTACCTGGTATATGTGTAGACACCCCAATTTCCTAATTTTGTAGGATGGAGTTGTGGTGGCTGGGCTGTTAACCACAAATAGACCCATTAAACCCAATTGAAGCCCATTAGGCCCACTTAAGCCTACAAGACCTATTTAGGCCCATCACAAACCATTAAGCCCACATAGGCCCATTAAAACCAATCTGAGTCCACTTTGGCCCACAAAACTTATTTAGGCCAATTTAACCTATGAAGGCCCATTTAATTCAACCAAGGCCTATTAGGCCCACATAGGCCCATATAGGCCCATTAAGCCCATGAAGGCCCACCATAAACAATTTAGCCCATTTTCTTCCAACCCAACACCTTATTTCTCCCTCTCCATATTCATTAGTTATTCTTCATTTACCAAATTTTACCAAAAAAGCACACAAGTCCCCATTTCTTCTCACTGAACCAACTTCTTCTTCATTCCTCCCACGATTCAGCCTGAACCCAATCTCACTTGCTGAGCTCGTCAAGCCAGTTCGATCACCATTGATCCAGCAAGCCACTCAAAGCATCCTCAGCCACTGGATGGGTCACCGAAGGAGCCTGGATTGCTGTCGATCATTGTCGGCTAGCAGGGGACAAGATGGGGCGCCAGGGGACAGTGTTTGTTAGTTGGTTAGGCTGTTACGATACTGGTTGGAGAGTTAGAGAGTTGGTTACTACTTCTGTTACGTGGTTGGCATTCTGTTGTAGTGGGTAGCCGTGGTTCTTCACCTATAAAAAGGAGGGGTAGAGGCAGAGTTTTGAAAGACTTTTGGCGCGAGAGAGAAGAGAGCTGAGAGTGCCAGAGAATTCCAGAGAGAAAGGTAAGCTCGTAGAGAGGAGAGAAGGAGATTCCAAGCACTCCGGTGAGTTGCAGAGCTCCGTCAAGCCAGGTACGCCCCTCTCTGATGCCATTTAGCTTTGAGCATAGTTGCCTAGGACCTCCTCCTTCTTTTTGGACAATTCCGAGCCATCCAGAGCCTTCCTCTAGTCGGAATTGGTCCTTGGGGCTCACCGTCGCCATTTCCCGACGACATAGGTGGGGGGAGCGATCCAGAACATGGCCCTGGCCCCCGAGTCTCCTCTCTTTCTCCTTTAGCCTCCCTGGTGCTCTCTCGCTCCTTGGATTGCCACTCCGATGCCTCCTGAAGCCCACACGAAGATCGCCGGAGAACACGCCCAAAGCAGTCGTCGTCGGAGAAGACGACCAATCCAGAGGTGGACTGCGCGCTCCCCGTCGCTCCGCACATCTCCAATGCTCCGCAACCTACCACAAGCACATCGGACCGCTTGGATTCGTGCCACGAGCTCTGGATCACCGTAGCAGTCACGCTCGTCGGAGAGGACACCGTCGGCGACTATCGTAGCACGCCTTCTCTCCATCAGCCTCCATTCCGCTCCAGAAGAAGTGAGGAAGCTCCTTGATGCTCCACGATGCCTTCGCAATCGCAAGACCGTCGTGCTGCAACCCTCCAGAAGCCCTTCTTCCCCAGCGCCGTTGTCGGAGCTCCACAACAGTGAGGGAGGTGGGAGGACCATTCCCACCGATCAATCCCCGATCCATTCCGTTGGATCCTCTCCTCTTTCTCTTTCTTTGCTTCTCGTGGTGTTGGACCATAGATCAGGCCACGGGCAAGCCTCTGTTTGCCCCCTCCGGCTGTCGTCGGCGGCGGAGTTCCGTCGCCGGCAACCGTCGTTTTTTTTCCTTTTAAACAATTTAAAAAACGTTTTATTCTAATAAAGTTTAGAAACTTTGTTTTTCTTAGATTTAGATCCTTTTTGTATTACACATAGGTCCTTTTATTACAAATAGGTCTTTCATTCATTTTTCATAAATCATTTAAATAAAGTTTTCATTGAAAATATTGCTTTTTCCCCCTGAACATTTAAAATAATGTTTTCTAGGCATTAAACTTTGGCAAAAGCCCTCAAGTTTTCTTTTAATGCATTTTAATTCAACATTTTTGCATAAAAGACCCTAAGCTTTCCTAAAAGTTTTCTAGGTGTACATTTTTTTGTGAAAATTGCACTTTAGCCCTTATAATCTTCTGAAGCTTTTCTAGAAGCATGTTTTCTCTAAGTAAATTGCATTTTAACCCTTAGACTTTACTGAAATTCTTCTGGATGCTTTATTCTACAGGGTAATTTGCAGTTTAGCCCTCGTACTTCACTGATTTTACTCTGAATGCTTGTTTCTAGGGTAAAATTACTGTTTTGTGGTTGAAACTTTCTAGAACCTTTCTGAATCATTTTTCTTGCATTTTTACCCTGAATTTCCACTGAATTGCATTAAATGCATGTTTTAGTAGTAAAATTGCATTTTAACCCCTAGGAAACTTCATTTTGACTAGGATTACACATATTTGCACATATGACCCCAGATTTCTTCATAATTGCATAGAATGTGTTTTCCTATGTATTTTTGATGATTTAGGCTTCAGAATTTTAGTTTTCCTTAGAGTTTTGGTTTTTTGCACAAAAGCCCTTGGAATTTTCATATTTACACTCACACTTGCATTTTGCATATCTTTTTACATCTTTCCGTACAAGTTTTCTTGCCTTTCCTTCCTTGCTTTGCGCACACTTTTCTAGCTTGTTCCGAGCTTGATTTTCTTGCCATTTCCTGGAATCTCCTGGTTTTTTCACCTTTAGATTTGTTTTCATTTTCCATCGCTCGAGGGCGTACAGTAAAAGACTTGACAAAGCCGACATGGTCCCGAAATGAGGATTATTTTCGATTTTCTTGGATTTATTCGAATTTTCGCTGATTTGCGAGACGCTTTCCGAGAATTTTTCAATTTTCACAATTTTCCTCATCGCCCAAGGGCGTATCGTAAAGTGGCATTCTCAATGCCTACATTTGACCCTCGGATTAACTTTTCCCTTTGTTACATTTCTTTACTTTGATTTGGCATGTTTTCAGTCATATTTAGCATGAGCATATAGAATACACAAGCATGCATCCATAGACCATTGGCAATAGGGAAACCTAGAAAGACCGAGTTTTCTCGGGCGTATAGGGGTGTCTAACCCCTTCCCCATGCGTAATCAGAATCCTTACCCTTTCTCTGGCCCGCATTCATTTGTGTGTTCTCCATTAGGCACGAAGCACACGCATACATTCCGCATCTTGTTTGCTTCCCAGTTTTCTTGTGTTTTTTGTTTTCCTCGTCTTTCCATTAAAAGACTAGGTGGCGACTCCTTTCCTTATCCTTTTTATCTTCCCTTGGTGTTTTTGGGTCTAGTCTTTTCCTTCGGATTCACCATCTTCGCCGTGACCGTATTGGATCTCCTCGTGTGCTTCCACACATCCGGTAGGAGGAGAGCCGTGCAAGGGTTCCACCAGCATGGTCACAATATGGATGGTTGGGGTTTGGCTTGCCTAAGCGAGAGGATTTAACTGAATCTCAACTACAGGATGTTGAATGCATATCCTAGAGGATTCGATGTTGAATGTGGCTCGAGCTGTGTCTTACAACCTTGCTTCAATAACTGCATGATGATATTCTAGTTTGGTATTAATTTAGATTAGAGAATGATGTATGGTGCACATAGTGGCTAATTTGTGCATTTTAGCTTTGGCATTGGTCTCTTGGATTCATTGGAGTAGGTGTGTGATAGTGTGTTGTAGATTTAATTCCAGAACTGAGCCCTAGGTGTTGAACATAGACCATGAAGCATTTAATGTAAAATGCGATACCCTTGGTGTTTAACACCCTTGGTTGAATATGCATGATTATTTAGGGAAAATTTATAGGGGATTTGAGGGATTGTTAATAGATTATATTCATTGTTTCTGATGATAATGAGCTATAACGAGATTCCTTAATGAATGATTAGCATGTGGTTTAGATCTAGGACAAGTTCAATTAAGGAACGGTGGCCTAGGTGTTGAGCGCATCACTGCCTGCGTTCAACATTGAATGTAGGGTTTTTGATGTTCAACACTTGGAAGTACATATAGTGACCTTTCCTTGTTAATTAATACATGTAATGACATAGAAATACTAGGTTGATCTTGTATAACCTTCCTGATGAAAATTAAGGATCTAGAGATAAGCTAGGAGGTACCCCCTTTATAAATAGGTCATTTGTGGGTTGTGTGTCTTGAATTTATAATTCAGGAGCACAGTTGAGTTGTTGAATGCAGGGATGGCTGCATTCAATGTTGAACACAGGCCATCCTACGTTCAACACTTCCTTTTCAGAACTTAACATTTTGGAATGGTTTGGGTTGGTGCTTTGGCTTTGAGGTTAAATGGAACTTCAAGGCTTTTGTTTTGACTTTCATGTAGCATCTTCTGGATATGGTGGAAGGCTACGGGCGGGAAAGGTGAATAGTGGCTGGTCGTGAGTGCTGTGGAGAGTTGACTCTAGCCTTGCACCAGTCCCACACACATACATAGGGCACACTAAGGTTCAAAATTCCACACAATAAGGGAAATACCAGAGATAAAAACCAACTTTAATAAAGAACACAACACAATCCCATATCATTAAGCTAATTATTCAGATTACAAAATTAATTACATTTATTCTAGATAATCTAGGCACAAATATTACATCCTCTCCCCCTTAAAGGAATTTCATCCTCGAAATTCTTTCTCAACAAAACAGTTGGGAGTACTATGCCAAAATGTCTGTTGCACACTCCCAGGTTGCTTCTTCTACTCCATGGTGTTGCCATTGCACTAACACCAAGTGAATACTTTTGTTTCTAAAGACTTGTTCTTTCTGGTCTAATATCTATACGACATCTTCTACCACTGACAAGTCTTGCTAAAGCTCTTCAAACTGCACTGGAACAACCTGGGATGCGTCAAATAAACACTTTCTCAGCATCGACACGTGGAAGATGCTGTGCACACTAGACAGTTCCGGAGGTAGATCCAACTAATATGCCACCTTGCTAATCCTTCTGATAATCTGATATGGTCCAATGTAACGAGGGCTTAGCTTGCCTCTTCTCCCGAACCTCGTGACCCCTTGGGTTGGTGACACTTTCAGGAAAATGAAGTCTCCCACTTTGAATTCCAAGGGCCTTCGCCTCCGATCTGTATAGCTTTTCTGTCTACTCTATGTAGCTAGCAATCTCTTTCTAATCAACTCCTCTTTATCCTCATACTGCTACTCAATCTCTGGTCCCACTAGCTATCACTCGCCTACCTCACTCCAACAAGTGGGTGTCTTGCATGGTCTTCCATATAGTGCCTCATACGGGGTCATCCCAATGCTGGAGTGGTAACTGTTGTTGTAGGCAAACTCTTTCAGTAGCAAGTGATCTTCCCAATTGCCTCCAAAATCCAAGGTACAACCCCGCAGCATATATTTTCGGATCTAGATCATTCTTTCGGTCTAACCAACTATCTAGGGATGGAAGGCAGTGCTGAAGTTTAATACCATCCCCAATGCTTCCTGCAGAGCTCTCTAAAATCTGGACGTAAATCTAGTGTCTCTATCAGACTTGATCGATACTAGGTCCCCATGTAGTCGAACTATCTCTGTCACATACAGTTCTACTAGCTGTGGCAAGGGAAGACTCACTTTCATAGGCAGAAAGTATGCTTTCTTGATGAGTTAATCGACGATCACCCATACTATATCATTCTTTCTTTTGGTTTTGGGCAATTATATCATGAAGTCCATCAATATGTGCTCCCAATTCCAGATTAGAATCTTTAGAGGTTGTAGAGTCCCTTTGGGTTTTTAATGCTCTATCTTTACCATCTAGCAAGTTGCGCACTTCGCCACATGCTCGGTAATTTCTCTTTTCATCCCCGGCCACCAAAAGTTTCTTTTTAAATCTTTGTACATCTTGGTGCTCCCTGGGTGGATGGTGTATCTGAACCGGTAGGCCTCGTCGAGCAAACTTTTATTTATTTCTTCTATTTGAGGCACGTACAACCGTAGATTGTACTTCAACTCACCATATATACCAACTGAGAAATGGTGCACCCTCCTACCTCGATCTTCTGCTAGGTGTCCCTCACAAAGGGATCAAACTGCTAGGCTACTATAATGGCTTCAATCATTCTTGAGCGAAAAGCTAAGTTCACCAACAGAGTCCTGACAACTCCTTGAGACTACCTCAGTGGTCTACACTCAACCAACCCTTCCATCAAGTGCTATTTTTTGATCATTAGGCTGGCCATGACATGGCTGCATGTGTTCAGCGTGTTTGCGACTACCTTTGCTTTACTTGGGTGATATGATAAGCTAAAATTATAATCTTTAGTATACTCCACCTATCTTCTTTGTCTCAAGTTCAAATCTTTCTGTGTAAAAATGTACTTTAAACTCCTATGATCTATGAAGACTTCAAACTATTCACCATATAGATAGTGTCTCCAGATCTTCCAAGCGAACACCACTGTAGCCATTTTTAGATCATGGGTGGGGTAATTCCTCTCGTGATCCTTTTGCTATCGAGAGGCATAAGCTATTACCTTCCTATGCTGGATCAGAACATACCCTAACCCGGTCCCACAAGTGTCACTATACACCGTGAAACCCCCACTACTAGATGACAATGCTAGAACTAGGGTTGTGACTAGACGATCCATCTGTAACACCCGTAAAATTCATTTTGTAATTATTTACATTTGTGAATTTTATTTCCAGGATGGGTGTTACTGTTCCAAGGCCAGTTGTGTGGTTTTATGCTTTTGGGCTTGGGCATCGTGGGCTGGATTCTATTTGCGTGTCCCTGTGCGTGGTTTGGCACTATGCATTGTGGCACTGTGCTTGTGGGGCCCGCTTGTGTGGGCTGGTGGTTGAGGCTTGCAGTTGGCCTCGTTGGTGGTGGCTGGCGGTTGGCTGCTGTGCGGTGTGCTGGTGGCTGAGACGCGCAGGTGGGCACGTTTTCAGCTACTGCAAGCGTAGGCTTTATAAGCTGTACCGTACTGCACCTCTCCTCGCCACCCGTTGCCTTCTTCTCCTTCCTTCTTCTTCCTTCCCTCTCCTCTTCGGTGGCGCTACTCTTCCTCCTCCTTCACCTTCTTTCCTTTCCTCCTTATTTCTCCTTCTCCTTCCCCTTCTTCCTTTCCACTTGCCCCGTCACCTCCTCTGTTTCCCCTGTATCCCCTTCACGCGTGCGCCGACAGAGAGAGAGAGGAAGAGGTCGAGGGAGTGAAACGGAGGGTTGTGGTTGCACGTGGTGGTGCACAGAGCTCGCGTGGAGTGCCTCGTGGTCGTGGTTGCGTCGGAGTTCACCGGAGTCGGTTGGGGACCGTCGGAAGCATTTCTCCGGTATGCATCTCCACTGCTTGCAATAGAGAGCATGGAATTGGTAGAAAATGCTAGGATTGCATGAAATCTAGGTAAATTTCCTTTCCTAGAATTTATTGTGATTTATTGGGGATTTATGGAGCATTTATGCCGGTGGTTGCGTTTTGGGTCGTTTTGACGCTTCTGTCTTTGTGATTTTGTATCTTGATGCATGGTGAATGGATTTTAGTTTTGTTTGTTGGGTTTTGGAGTAGACTCGAGGGTCTACACCATATGTTTTATGCAAGATTTTTGGTTTTTGTTTAGGAGGTCCGATCGGAGGTCCCAGTTGGGACGATTTCGGATGATAGGGTTTGGGCCATTTTCTGGTTTTGCAGAATTCGACATACCGAATGGAAACGGCATACCGAATCAGGGGATTTCAGCATACCGATTCCGCTCGGTATACCATTTTTCTATCAGTTTATGTCCTTTGGTCGGAATTCGGTCTTCTATTTTTGGACGGTGTACCGAATTTGACTTGAGTGTTGACCGTTGAACCCAATTCGGCATACTGATTTAGAATCGGCATACTGAATCAAAGGATTTCGGCATACCGAATATGATTTCGGCATGCCGATTCTGGGCCCAAGTGAGTTTTGTAAATGTGTTTTCGATGGCTTTTTGGTTGCCGTGTTTTGTCCCTATGAGGGGGAATTATGGGCCATCAGTGGTGGTCGCTTGGGACACCTGATGTGCCGTTTTGTCGAGATTTTTGGAAGAGTTTTCAACGGATATGAAAATGGTTTTGAAAGGAATGGTTAGCCTGGTTTGGAAAATGATTTTCCTGATTTTCTGTGTGTGGGCCGAGGCAGCGTGGGACCGTGTCGTCGGGACCAGGGAATGTGACGTCATTCTTGGGTGGTCGGGCATGATGTCCCCTGTTGAGGTCGTGGGGCCGAGATACCTGAGGCTAGGGGGCGTCGGGTCCTGGAGGTATGAGACTCCTTGACTGGCGTCTCGAGGCTAGGGTTGTGGTTCACGGGTTGAGGTGTCTTGTGGCATGACCGGGAGGTATGATACTCCTGCTGTCGCTGTGAGTACTAAGGCTCAGGTGTTGTCGGGTGTGGAGGTATGACACTCCCTCATGAGCACCGTGTGTGGAGGACACCGTGAGGAGGCATACCCTATGGTGGCCAGTGCGGGTGGGACACGTGCCCCGTAGCTGGAGACAGGACAGCCTTCCCAAGGCGGGGTTGGCTTCTAAGGGTTCTCCTGAGAGAGGGGAATCGCGGGACGGTGATCGCTCCTGCACAGGGTGGCTTCACCGTGGCAGTGCAGAACGCTAGGGTCGCTCCTCGGTGGACAGCGTGTGGCTAGAGTTTGGTTGCCTGGCGCCAGGCTTCACTACTCACTGTGTGTGGTTTTGGCCAATGAGGGCCGTTGCTTGTGGTTTTGGGCTAGTAGAGCCCTGGTTTGTGGTTTTGGCCAGTGTGGGACTAATTTCTGAGGCTTTGAGGAAATGGTTTGCGCAATGAATTTAAAAAGGAAAATAGATTATGGTTTTGTTTTCCTCGGTTTTCGTGGGGTGCATACTGTGTGACTTTGGTCACTCATGCGTTTTCCTTGTGGTTTTGTTCGCAGGTGCAAACATGCGTTTGCTTTAGCATAGTGTATATAGTCTAGAGTTTGCTAGCCGCACACACAGGTTCCTGGTGGTCAGATATTTTACTGTTTAGCTTTAGTTTTCCCATAATTTAATTTGTTTAAATTATTGTGGAAAATTTGGGGCGTGACACCTTCAGTTCATTGACGCTTTCCTTACAATGTTGATCCCAAGCAAAAGGAGCGTCCTTCCAAGTCAATCTAGTCAACGAAACTACAATCTTTGAAAAGTCTTGAATAAACCTCTGGTAATAACCTGTCAATCCGAGAAAACTTCTGATTTGTGTTACTGTTCTCGGTCTGGCCCAACTGTTTACTGCTTCCACTTTGACTGGTTCTACCTTGATGCCTTCTGTTGAGATAATATGTCCAAGGAAGGCTACTTCTTCTGGTCAAAACTTGCACTTGGAGAACATGGCGTATAATTGGTGCAGCCGTAATGTCTCCAGTATGGTCCTCAAGTGTATCTGATGGGTCACGACATCTGGAGAATACACCAATACGTCATCCATAAAAATGACGACAAATTGGTCTAAGTAGGGCCTGAACACTCGGTCATCAGATCCATGAAGGCTACTCCTAGATCCTGAGCTGATGTATCCGGATCATAGATCTATCTTGGAGAAAATTGATGCTCCCTATACCTGATCAAATAAATCATCGATCCTAGGTAGTGAATACTTATTCTTGATGGAAATCTGATTCATCATTCGATAATCAATGCATAACTGGAGTGAACCGTCATTTTTCTTGACCAATAACATTGGTGCTCCGTAGGGCGACACACTTAGACGAATAAATCCCTTGTTCAATAACTCTTACAACTAACTCCGGAGCTTTCTTAGTTCAACTGGTGCCATTCTGTATGGGGCTTTCGAAATAGGACCTAACCCTAACACTAGGTCGATCACAAACTCCACTTCTCTGTGTGGCGGCATCCTAGGTAGTTACTCTAGAAATACGTCCAGGTACTCTCCGACCACTGGAATGTCTTGTACTCTGAACACTAGTGAGGAGGACAACGTCATGCTGGCTAGGTATCCGACACATCTTTTGGCTAGATGGTGTTAGGCCTAAATTGCCGAGATCATTTTCCTAGGTTCTCTTGGCCTTACTCCATGTATCATGCACCACCCTAGGCCTGGACACTTTGCTAGAACCCTCTTTTTGGCATAGTCTATCATCGCTGAGTGCTGTGCTTGCCAAATCATTCCGAGAATAACATCGCATTCTTACATCTTCATTAGAATTAGACTGGCCAAAAAAATCCTTATTTATAAGCTAGACATGGACCGACAGCAAATTTCTCCATTCTAGACTATGTTCTCTCAATGGAGTCACTATGTCAAGCTGGAAAGCTAGCCTAGCTGGTCCGTCTCCAATCTTGGCTGTAAATAACTTAGATATAAATGAAAATGAGCTTCCTAAGTTAAATAAAACTCATGCCATTCGATCAGCTACGACAAAGGATCCTAACAATCACACATAGCACAACACTACTATTATTATTATAGATATCAGTGCTAATTATACAAAGGTTCATAGTACAGCACAGGTTACATATATCTATAATAATCCTCACTACTCTTTACCTTCTACAATGTCCCCTAAGGGACCAGCATCTAGAGCAGGGATGGAGAAAATGCTTCCCTTGGTAGGCTGTTGGGGCACGTCTCCAGCTGTCTTCTAGAGTTTAGGGCAATTGTTCTAGAAATGCCTGGTCTTGCTGTAGTTGTAGCACATCACATTGTCTATCCCTTGCTGTCAGAATCTGCACTGTGCCGCTATGTGCCCCATTCTTCTGGCTACGTCTGACATTGTGACCATGCCCACTCGGGAATTTGACGCGGAGTCACACTAGAGGGAGGAGGCCACAGCCATGTCACGATGGCGAAGGCGCAAGATAAGATAAAATGAAAAAATCGGAGTCGCCACCTAGTCTTTTAAGGGAAAGACGAGGACAACTACAATCAAACCACAAAAAGATGAATGCATGTGACGCAAAGACCAGATGTCTACAAACCAAAGGATGGGTAAGGATTCCTGTTACACACGGTGAAGGTGTTAAGCACCCCTACGCACCAGAGAAACTCGGTCTTTCTAGTCTGATTCGCTTACTACGAAACAATCGCTTACTGTGAAGATGGTATGCAAAAACTACGAAAAAATCCACACGAAATGACAGAATAACGAAGCACGACACGACAAAGAAAATCACATGAAATGACGATGTTTTGGGAATGAATGGCCCGAGAAAGCATACTGACATCAAGAGAATTAAAAATGTGATCAACCCAAATCATCAAAATCATAGAAAACACCATTGAAATCAAAATGGAAAAAATGCAAAGAAGTCCGTGTAAAACGACCAAATGGTGAGATATAAAGAAAATCACATGAAATGACAATGTTTCTGGAAAGAACACTCTAGAAAACCATACGGATATCGAAAGGATCAAAGTGGGGTCAACCCAAATTGTCAGAATCTTGGAAAATGTCATAAAAATCAAAAAGAGGGAAATAATATGTACTTGGGCCAATGTTGGTTTTTAGGTTAGTTAATGTACGCCCTCGGGCAATGAAATCCAAATCAAATAAAAAAAAAATCCAAAATGTGGAACAAAGGGAATCAAATCAAATATCAAACAAAGGAATCCGAAAAACGGGTTAGAGAAAAATCCACGGAAAAACATATGGAATGTAGGCTCACTCGAAAAGGATGGGATGATGTGCAAGTGCGATGAAAAACTATGTAAAATGTATAAAAATATACCTAAATGTGTAGAAAAAGCTGAGGAATGATTTATGCAGAGATTATGCATGACTTAGTGCAAAACTAACATGCATGGTTATGAATTGATGGTACGAGGGCGATTGGGTAATTTCACATGACTAAGTATGATGAATATATGCATGTGCATGATGCATGGTCTAATATATACAAAAATGTATGCAAAATGTTGGGGAAAATGTTATTTACAAGAAAACATGAAAGGGACAAGGTTTTAAATACGAGAGAACGATGTAAACATGTTAAAGAGCAAGATCAGGGACTAAAATGCAAATTTCACGAAAAAAGGGAGAAATCCTGATGAAAATATATTCAGTGACTTTTATCTTAGTGTGCAGATGATGGATTAAATGAAAATGTGACAATGTAGTGTGAGATGTGTGAAAATTGCATCTTGGTAATTTCCTGAGAATTCAGGGTCTAATGTGCAAAATCACACATAAAGTGCAAATGTGACCAAAATATGAAATCAAAGATCATTTTACAATGCAAACATGATTTTTAAGTGAAAACTATATTTAAGTGCAAATTTTTAAATAAAAGAAGTGAAAAATGTCAAAATTGGGTGTAAAAATAATTAAAATCCTAAATGATGAATTTTAAATTAGTCTAAGGGTCTAGATACAAATTTCTTATACTCAATGACTATATGCTATGAATCTAGGGGCTTACATGCAAAATTCCAGGGCTTAAATGTGATGAAAATTAGACTTTTATGATGATCAGTGTGATTATAAAGCCTTTTAGGGTTCAGAATGCAAATCTTATAGGGAAAACTCATTTTTAAAAGCTCTAGGGGCTTAATGCAAATGTTCAGGACTTAATTGCAAAGAAAACATGATTTCAGGGACTTAAATGTGATAAAGCAAATATTTACAGGATTGAGAATGAAATTAAATTTAAATAGGGTAAAACAAGCAATACTTACAATGAAACAAAAAGAGATGCAATTTTAATTAAAAATATAAGGGCCCAAGAGCAACTTCCTAGGATCAAACTGCAATAATTTAAAAACTAAGGAAATTTAAATAAAACAAATAAAAAACCTAAAATCTATCAGCCAATGGAGTTGGGGGGTTCATCTGAGCTTTCCTAGCGACTGATCGACGGGCGGAGGAACTAGAGAAGAAGATGGGGGAGAGGTCCAACGAAGCTGATTGCGCCTTCGATGGCTAGAGCGCATCATCCATCCTCCCCCTACCGGTGCTCTTCTCCCACGACAGGACTCCAAATGTAGCGCATCCAAAGGTGGCGACCCGGTGCTGCGAGGATAGGAGAGGCTCTAGGGCGGCACGGCAAGGCTGTGGGAAGTCGCGGGCGCGGTTGGAATGGCCTAGGGCACTCTCTCTGTCGCGAGCTCTGGTGAGACGCCCTGTCGATGTCGGGGAAGGTGTTGCAAGGACGGAGGCAGTCCAATGGAGGCTAGAGGACCTTTAGAGGGCTATAGTGGGGCTTCTGGTAGCGACGACCTGGATGGGGTGTTGGCGGAATTTTCCACCCACTCAGTGGGTTCGACAGTGGTGGCTTGAAGTTGCAGAGGGGCGATGGTAATGTTTCCCTAGCCACGGGAGGCTAGGGAAGCCTCTCCTGAGAGATGGAGCTCACGGAGGAGGAGGAAGGAGAGGGAGGAGAAGCCTCAGGGGCCTCTTCGCACCGCAGGAGTCATGGGCCTCACTGGAGTTGGTAGACCCGCCACTGGGGGGGACAGCGACGACACACAGGGGGCTAATCCCCGTAAAATCCTACCAGAAGATTCAATAGGGCCTTACTGAGCTAAAGGAGCACGATTCAAAAAAGAAAAGGAGCAATTACCTAAGGATGAACTAGCTGTCTCCTTGCATGCAAGTGGTGGTGCTCTAGTCGATCGCCCTAGCTACGGCTGTTCAGGGGACTCCGATGCTAAAAATGGGCTACAGGAGGTTCCCTAGAGGTGGCTCTGGATGTGGGTGTAAAAGGCTCTCAGGTTTCGTGGGTGTTCCTTAGTGGGTTCAAGCGGTGGAAGAGAGGGGGGAAGAACTATCAATGGCCAGTCCTTTTAAACTCCAGTGGGGTCTTCTCCAGTCGTCGATCTTCTCTCTAGGGGGCTAGGCTCCGTTCGATCGGGCGAGAGCTGGCAGGAGTTGTTAGGGGATCGCTGGAGATCACGGGGAGGAGATTAGGGTTTTTTGGATTTTAATTAGGGTTTTGAATTTAATTAGGTTTTTGGATTTTAATTAGGGTTTTTAGTTTAATTAACTAATTGGGGTTTTAAGTTTAATTTAGTTTAAGTTTAGTTAGTGTTCTTGGATTTTATTATTTTAGGATTTTTGTGATTCTAATTAGGATTTTGGGTTTTATTATTTTTAGGATTTTTTTGGATTTAAATGTATTAGGGTTTTATGTTTGAGTTTTAGATTTGATTAGTTTTAAAATTATTTTTTACTTGATTTTATTAGGGTTTCAATTTAAATTTTGATTTAATTGGTTTCTATTTTATCTAATTAAGGATTTGATTTAATTGTTTTTTGCTTGATTTTTGTTTGGATTTGGGTTTTTTTAATTAGATTTTATTCTTTAATGGATTTTATTCAGTTTTACTTGATTAGTGTTTTAATTAGGGTTTTTACTGAATTAATTTGAGTTTTAAATGGTTTATATGTATTTTACTTGATTTTGATTAGGGTTTTCACTTAATTAACTTGGATTTTCAATAGTTTGAATGGATTTTATTTAATTTTGGTTTTAATTGGGGTTTTTACTTGATTAATTTGGATTTTAAATGTTTTAAATGAGTTTTTTTTGGTTTTGATTTTTGATTAGGTTATAGTGGGCTTGTGTGGGCCTGAATAGGCTTGTGTAGGCTTAGGTTGAGCTAGGGTTTTGGTAGTCGCCACTAGAGCAACTTTCCAGAGGAGCTTGTTGCCAAATGACTACAAAATAGGGGTGTTTACAGATGCCCTCCCTGAGTGAGGTCGAGGGAACCGAGACCGATGCTTAGGGTTGACAAGACACCTCGCTTGAGTTTGCAGGAGAGTGGTACTTGCTGTGGGGCCGTGAGCCACTTATTCGATGGATGCACCGAAAGTCATGACTCATGGCCCATGTATGATGTAGATGCAAGGGTTGACCCCAATGCCAGATGGTACATGAGGATGATGCTGATGACGAGTGAGTAGTGTTAGAAATATTAACATTAATTTTGATGATTATTCATGTGTGCTTATTTTCATAAATATTATAACGAGAAAAAGATTTAGAAGTATTAGCATGAATTCAAAAATACACCGGCATCAAGAGCGATGGACTATTCCAGCAAAA
>JAMKQA010014539.1:0-11933 GCA_024699735.1 Posidonia australis
ACTCTCCAGTAGCTAAGTTCGCATCTATAAGGATTATATTAGCTATCGTTGCACATTTAGATTTGGAATTACATCAAATGGATGTAAAGACTGCATTTTTAAATGGTGATTTGCAGGAAGAAATTTACATGTTACAGCCTGAGGGATATCCGGTAAAAGGACATGAAGACAAAGTGTGCAAATTAAATAAGTCAATATATGATTTGAAACAAGCTTCTAGACAATGGTATCATAAATTTCATGATGTAATTGTCGAAATGGGATTTATTTCAAATAGATTACACTATTGTGTATATGTCAAGAAAAGTGGGAGCAAGTTTATTATATTATCCTTATATGTGGATGATATTTTACTTATTGGAAATGATACTGACATGTTGAACAACACAAAAGAAGAACTTAACAAAAGATTTGAGATGAAGGACATGGGAGAAGCATCTTATGTTCTTGGAATACAGATTCTTAGAGATCGGGGATCTGGAATACTGAGTATAAATCAGGAAAAATACCTACGTACAGTGCTGAAAAGGTTTGGAATAGAAAATTACTCCTCAGCCCCTACATCATATGTTTTTTTGAAAAAAATTAAGTAAGGACCAATGTCCTGGTAAGGGGAAAAAACCTTTAAGAACACCTTATGCCTAAGTGGTTGGAAGTTTAATGTACACTATGTTGTGTGCACGACCAAACTTAGCATATGTTGTAAGTGTTGTCAGCCCGTATCAAAGTAATCCCGGAACAAAACATTGGGAAGCTGTAAAAAGAATAATGAAATATGTAAAAGGAATTCTGCATCATAAGTTGACTTATCAAGCAGATGAGCTTGAATTACTTGGTTATACAGATGATGATCTGGGTGGTGACAAAGATGATGGAAAGTCTACTTCGGGACATGTATTCATCTTTGGAGGTGCAGCTGTATCTTAGGGAAGTAAAAAGCAAGGATGTGTAGCGAAATACACACAGGAAGCTGAATATGTGGCATGTAATGCAGCTGCATCACACGCTGTTTGGATGAGGAGATTTATAAATGATTTAAATCTTAACTTGATAAATGATCCAATAGAAATGTATTGTGATAACCAAGCGGCAATAAGTTTGGTAATAGTGGTGCAAATACAACAAGAGGACAACATATTAATATACATTATCACTATATTCGTGATATTGTGAAGAGTGGGGAAATAAAACTGAGTTACATACCCACATCAGATATGATTGCTGATCTTATGACAAAGGGAATTACAGCAGAAAAATTCATTTAGTTTGTAAACATAATGGGATTAAGGAACATTTCCATAGATTATGGAAGTGAAGAACATTCTCATGAATAGTGGGAGTGGAAAATATGAAATTATACACTTCATGAATAGTGGAAGTGGAATTGACTAACGTTCTCATGAACAGTGAGAGCGGAAATTGAATTTATACACTTCACGAATAGTAGAAGTGGAACATTAACATCTCTTTGCATGGGATTGGTGCGTGGTCTTCATAACCAAGTGGGAGATGTTGACTGGTGGTCATGAAGATGTTAACTGGTGGTCATGAAGACCACCGTTACAGTCAATGTGGTCAAAGGAGGAAACGGTCTTGGTTTAATAACATTGATTCGCCGGAATTATTAGACGGTGTAAATCAAGGAGTCATTTCTAGGAGGCGGAGGGAGGTGGAGACATTATGGCTCCACTATAAAAGGACAGGAAATCTCAATAGGAAGGACGCACAGAAGGAAGAAGAATCACATACCTGGTTTCCTAGTTTGACCTACCTAGTCGGAGCCCCCATACGACCACCTGCATTGACCTTCTTAATATAGTTGGCCATGGTGAGTGAACCTTTGGTGATATTAGAGAGATCATGCTTAAGATCATGAACTCTTATTCGTGAAGAGGAGGCAAACAATGTTTAAATTGTTGACCACATTGAGTGAGATGGTTGGCAATCGGTGACCTGTCCAAGAGCATTTTCTGTAGGCAGGATTAATTGATCCTATTTAGCTGTATTACTTCATTCTTCAAGAGGATTCTGGCGCCTTCCATCTGTCATGTCAGTTCATCCTCATGCTTGTATAAATATGGGTGTAAAGCACTGTTAACGTGCATCTGAATATAACTGTAATTTGGTGGGTGCCTGAGCTCTATCATCCTTCTTCCTCAACCTTCAACCTTCTTCTTCTTCCTTTCACAAGCTACTCTTCCCACACCATGTACTCGGGGTAGGGTATTGTCACGAATGATGAAGCTGAAGTGGAAGTCGACGTAGCCTCCATCCTATGGGCATTTAGAGTACCCATCAACATAGTCTAGAAGATGCAGAGCATGTAAGGTGAAAAGAAATTGTGCTCACGAAAGCATGTAGTTGGGACCGTTTAGCTTAACAGACACCAAGCCGAAGGTGTTCTTTAATGACGTCATGGATAGAAGAAGAAGAAGAAGAAGAAGAAGAAGAATAATTCAGTAGCCTTGTGCTTGCCTCCTAACAAAGACAGCATACATATATTATATATCAAGATATTTGTTACAACTCGTAAATATCTTACAAGATAATTGAATATTTAAACTGTAGTACAACAAAAGATATTTTTAGATATTTTCATATTCAAATATATGCAAGATATTATCCATGATTTACATGCAAGATATTCTCCAACTTCTTTTGACTAGGCAAGATATTATCCGGCTTATTCGAATACCTCCAACATTCTCCAAAACATATTGTTGTGTTTTATGTCGGATCCTTTTCTTTGTGTGTCTTTAAAGTAATAACTACAAATTAAGAGCTCACTAAAAGAGACTTGCTTTACAATAACTTATAAGATGCCTTCAATGAAGAAGCATCATATATATGACCAACTCCTGTAGATTCATCACATCCGTGTTCAAAACTTCAAACACCATCATCATAATTTTCTCAAAAGCAAAATGAATGTTAAACGCAAGACAGCACTCACTGAGTCCAATCGTAGTCATTGCTATTGCATGTATTCTACATTTGCATTGGTCCATGCTCATTAGGATGCAAAAATGGTTGTACATCATCTCTGTAGATGGCATAGGACCTCCTTACATTTGAATAGGACGTCAAACTGCAGCCTAATCTCAAGAGAATTTTCTACTTCTCATCCATTTTCAAGGAATTGAGTCGCCTAAGTCTTTGATCTAGTTCAGCCATGACAGCTGGTTCTTGTTTCTTCCTTTGCTTCGTAATTGTGTTCGCTGTCAGGGAACCAATCTTGTCAAAAACTACCTGTCTCAAAATAATAAATGTTGATTAGATCATATATGGTAAATATATCAAGGAGGTAAGATTTGAAAGAATGTGCTGAGTACAAATATGATGCACAACAATTATCCAAATTTGGGATAGAAGGCATGGAAATAACAGGACTAGTGATCCAAACACTAGCTAGTGCATGATAGGTTAAAAAATTCATTCACAAAAAGTCAGATTGATATTTATCACTTATGCTCAAAAGAAAAAATTTCTTATAATTCACGAGTGTATCAAGTGTGCATAGTATGTCTGGTCTAGAAATCAAGAAACATCAGGATATTCAATCAATCTCCCCCTCTTTACCAATGCAAATAACAACTAAAAATGTCATTTTGAACTATTACAAGCATACTATTTTGGGTTCATCATATCTATTTGATCGTTCAGTCTGTTTAGATAGATATATCTAATGAAGTATCGTTAACCTTCAATAACACATCTGGATCATATAGATGACGTGTTGTTTTATGTATAATGCTAATCACATCTCCTATATGATGGGCACTCAACAACTCTTCTTCATTCATCTGCAAAAGAAAAGGCATATGCAGCTAAATTTCAGTAGAACTTGAGAGACAAGACAAATTTCACAATGACATGAATTGACTTTTACAAATAAAATAATACAAGAAAAATGAAAAAAAAAAGATGTGCATGTATATGCAAGTCAACACATAGTTTTGTACCTTGAATATTGCTAAGGCCACATGAAATAAGACCTTTGCCCCTTCATTGAATAGGACATCCCAAACCCGCATGGTTGTCTACAAAATTATTACAAAAATATTGTAACAGCCAAAGGAATAGTTATCAGATACTTCTTAAAAGGGTTAATAATATGAAACCTGTGAAGCTACAATTTGGACTAAAATTCCAGTTTATCAAGCTCTGAATCACTAGGTGAAATGAAACAAATGGTCCAAGCCTATGACTATCAATAACAAGAAGCTGACATGGTTTAGTATACAATAGAATGAATTCCATTGCCACAATGGACATATTTTAAAATAAGCTCTAGGAGAAAAGACAAACGATTCAATCGAACTATGATTCAATAGAAGAAACACATGATGCAAAGTGGGAAATCAAATGCTAAACAAATGAAATTAAACTAAGATTACCTCTGAAGGCAAGCTTTTAGAGAAAAGGCACAAAAACCATTCCGTGGCAACAACTGAGACATCAAACTGCAAGGCCTCTAAATGAGCTGAAATCCTACAAAGTAGGTACATTTCTTAATTCACAAGGATATCTTTATTTTGTGTAGAAATAATATTGATAAGTGAAACGATTTTCAATACATAGATTTTAAAATAATGTGAACCTCGGACATTTTTTAGCAAGCAAATCTCTAAAAACTCTTTGGTCGACATGACATCCAGAAAGGTTATCAGTGTAGCAATTGTTCACCAAAACATTTTCAAGGAGAACAGCAAGCATCCAAAATGCATCTTCCTCTGTTTTCATCACTAGCAACAAAAGTGCAGCCACAAAATTTAGGCCCTGCATGATAAGAAAAATGAAGAGCATTTAAGCAGCAATATAGAGTTACCTATATTAAGATTTAAGTTGTTGGATTATCATAAAAGGAAAAGGTACCAATTACCTGACAATATCCTACATCAGAATCACGAAAGGAATATGCTACAAGAACACGACGTAGAGAAGCTTGCCCTTCTGCTGTATCCAACCAAGGATGGTCAGGAAAAGTACGTGGAAGATCCTGCAAAAAATATTTGTCCCAGCTCATTGTGTAAATTGTAAAAGTTGAAAAGGCTTGAGACAAGAATGAGACAGTCACTCATATATCCAAGAAATATAAAAAGAGTAAACAGAAATATTTCCACTTAAATTTGCTCCATTGAAATTTTAAATTATGCAACACAAAATAGATTCCGACCATCCATCTTAAGAAATCTGTTTGTGCAGCATTTTATTAGTGAAAAACACACATTATCAAAAAGAATCATTTTTTTATCAACAAAAATGATAAGGGAGACATTTGTAGAGACTATACAAGATGATAGATCATTTTGTGGGCTTGTACATAGAGGCTTCTTTCTATTAGAGAAAGGTGCTTATTTTGGAACTTGAATGGAGTTTATTTAGTCGTTTTTATGTTGATGAATTATTAAATCTGTTGCATTTTCATCAGTTAGGCAAAAAATCGCAAGAAAACATGTTTTCCACTTATTCTCCTTACAAGTTGAGCCTCCACATAGCAAACATAGCTTTAGTCAACAAACTCAAGAAGCTTGAAGAATTTGCTAATCATCATTTCATTAAATTCTTGATATATTACTAAAAAGCAAATGACATTTCCTTTCAATTTCTTAACAACATCCACCACATTTTTTAAGTTAAGCGACCAATTTCAAGAATATCTGTTTTGTATGGTTTAAGTCAACAGACTTAAGATCCTAGAGAACTTGCAAAGACCATATGAGAGGACATATTCTTGTTAGTCTACCTGCATACACGACAATTATCTTGCAAAAAGCTACATGTTTGCCTTTTTACTTATGTTATGATCATGGCAAAAGAGTATGCAGGTTCCTAAATCCTTGTCAGATTAAGAAAAATAAGCCAAACGAATAATATGACAATTTACTTTTCTTTTATGCTTAATCAGAAAAGCTAAAATCAGAAAACGAAAAGTATACATGATAGGGTTACTGACTTGATCTATCTGCCTTGTGGCAGGTGTGACCCTTCCCTCGACAGCAATAATCAGATCATTGTAATAACCATCCGGCACCGTTGACCTCTTTTTTGCTGCACCTGACAACGATAGCCACACCTTTGTCCTAAGTTTAGGCGGTATTCCCTTCCTCACAAGCTTTTTCAAAGCAACTGTATTGGACAAGACTGAGAGTTTCAGCGAGGCAACCGTGATCCCCTCAGAATTGGAGGAAATCTTGGGTTGAAGGTACCAATTAGCTCCCTTGCTCGCTTCAAGCGCCCACCAGACTCTTGCTTGTTGCCTCACCCTCTCTCTGACCTCATTTAGCACATTGACATCATCAACATTGCCCTCAACATTAAATCCATAAAGATCTTGGAATTTAACAGTGAAGCTATATGCCCTTTTTGGAACAATGGTAGTGGTAGTTGTTGGAGAAGTTGCAAGCTTGAAATAGTTTCTAGGAGAGGGGAAGCTATGGGACAATTCTCTATATCGAGTAGTAAACATCATAATTTTGGAATCACAGGACAGAATTAGCAATCTAACAAGAAAAAGACATTGGTCTCAATAGCATGGAATGTCTTCTAAGAAAAATCAGAATTCACAAGAGAGAAGAATGAACAAATGCCGTCATAAGAGAAGGATGTTTCCAGATGGTTCTTACATTTACTGAACAAACAGAGATGTGATAAAGAAAAGGAGCCCAAAAGATAATCGAACATAACAAAAATAAAAGTAAATTACAAAAAAAAAAAAAAAAAAAAATTGATTCTGAAATATGGGTAGTTGTTAAAAACAGGAATCTAATGCAAAGAAATCGAAAACTAAGAGAGACCAATCATAAGAGAAATGGGTCTTCTCTTACAAATGCTCTATGAACAAAACCCATTCAGACATTCCCAACAGCATCAACTCTCCCGCTTGTCTTCAACTTTGCTCATAGAACCAGACCAACATAAAAAGCTACGTACTACCGTATGTAGAAGAGATCCGCATTCACCAACCCGTAGGAGCACAAAGGCCATGAAATTCTCTCTTGCTTATTGATATTTTTTGAGGTGATAGATTAGAATGAACGAGAACACCACACCAGGTTGTGGACAATACAAAGGAGGTGGTGGCGATGGCAGTGGCGGCGTGCAGGTGGAGACGACGGGGGAGGGAGGAGGAGGAGAATGGTGCAGAAGAAAGAAGGAAGGCCTGGTCTTAATTTAGGACCAGAAGAAAGAAGGAAACTAGGATAGATATTAGCTTTCCATTTGATTTGTCTTTTTTTCTCAGATAATAAAAAAGGTCTATAATGCTCGGCTGCGACTGTCCAAATTCCAATGACACATATTGACCAGCTTGCTTGCTGCTTTTAGATTGCCTAAATTAAATAAAATCCCGCTGCGGAGGTCTGTAATGACAAAGATGGCCTTGGCTGAGGATTCTTGTTCCGCGATTGACTAGAGGTAGAACCCTTTGCCCCTAGATTAGCTCCGAAATAGTTGCTCCCATCGAGGGGTTGGTATGGACAAGGATATTATCGTTTCTTGAGACGGAGAAAACTCGAAATGCAAAATAGCTTCCTCCCAAAAAAATAAGAGGGGAAAAAGAAACAGAAGAAGTTGAATCTTATTAGTAGTGGATGGTCCACATTTGTGTCCCCAACTCCCTATCTCTTGTGCAGCGGGACGCCTTGTCCCGCTTCCTTGTTCTCTTCTCCCTTTTTACATCTCTCTCTCTCTCTCTCTCGTCAATTGGGATTTTTCCTTTCCCAATTTATCCTTAATTCTTCTCTATTTTCAGGATATTTGTGGTGGTTTTACAGTCTAAATTTTCTTCCAGACCACTTGTGAAATTATGTGTTGAGGTTTTGATTTTTGAAGGTTGGTCATTGAGTGTTCAATATGAGCACCAGTTGCACCAGCTTCATGCCAACTCTCCAGCATTTCTTCAGGTATCATTCGTTAATGAGACATTTATGCTTAATTCATGACATCATTTGCTAGGTTTGCAGTATGGAAGTTTCATCTACCATAACTAGCTTAAGATTCTTTAATATCCATTCCGTTCACATTGTTTTCTACTTGTTGTTGGTGCCTGCCATTCGTTTTCTAAACCACGAGGTCCTCTGATTGGTGCAAGCGGATCCTTTTTGTATTTATTTTCTTTGATGATATTTATTTTAAATTTTTGCCTTAATAAAATTAGTTACAACCTTTGATGATTAAGAAAAAGAGAATAATCAAAAGAACAGAAGTAATGCAATGACGTTTATTTCTAAGCTTCAGATATTGCCATCAGTATTATTAAAAAAAAAAAAAACATCAGCCTTAATTATTTAAGAAGTGTTGAGGATTCCTAGATTCCAAATGCGGCAATAGAATTATCAAATTATATCTATACATATCCAAGATTTGGTTACTTCTAAGAGACTTCCATTCTAAAATTTTATTTAAATATAACTAAGACTTGGTTATATTAACTATGAGAGTCTTCCATTCTATATTATTTAAAATATTTTAATATATATTCCAACTCTCTTTGAAAACCAAAGAGATTTAATCTTTTTTTTTTTACAAAATTCGACATGCATGCATGGCTTAACAACTCTCCATGCATGTGTTTAAAGTACAACTAACGATGCATTATTTTATTTCATAGTTAATGATTTAAGTTTTGGATTTTTAAGTATTTTACATATTCCACATTAAATCTAACAAACCGGATTAACAAACTAAGACTTAAATCATTTCTCTATATTTTATATTGATATTCAAGAGTATGTATATATAATCATCAATATAGAGATATAAATCATAAGTCAAATAGATAAAATGAATTCGATCGTCAATTTCAATATCTATAAGTAATCAAGCCTTTAACTATAGGATGTGATCAACATCTTCTATTCTGCCTATCAAAAATCAATTGATTTCAAATTTTCAATAATTATTATTATAGGTAGATAAAGACATTCAATAAAAACAAGTCTATAAACCATGAATTTAATGTTATATCCTAAGTTTCATTATTTACTTATCAAATCAAAATTAATGGCCCACCAGCAAAAAAAACCACACTCAATGTGTAGAAAGAAAAAGAGAAGAGAAGATGCAAAAACATGTAAATTATGTGATATTAAACATTTTTATTTGGTATACAAAGAGCATTTAGCTAAGGAAAGGGGTGGAATGAAAATGTTATGATGAAAATATTTGTGAAACATGGAATTAATAATTAATAATTTGAAGTCAAAGATATGAGTGGTTTTATCACTTGTTAAAATAATTTATAAGTAAATTTGTCTACTTATGGAGAGAGGGATAAAAAGAAAATTATTAAAAGATAATAAGTAGAAGAAAAAGATCAATAAATGAAATGAGTTCTAATATAATGTTGTGTGTGTGTGTGTGTGTGTGTGTGTGTGTGTGTGTGTGTGTGTGTGAGAGTAGAGGAGATGAGTAACTCGATTAGTAGGAAATAGAAAATAAATACATAAGAAATTTGAAATATGGATAATGAGAGAGAGTTGGAAATATCTAAATAATAAAGATGATAACATAATAAACTTGGGAATGACTATCCAAAATAATGGGATGGCAACAACATAAATGGTAACTTAATGTATAAAATATTTTTTATAAATTATTAGTGCAAAAAAACATGGTTGTATAGAAGTGAGTCTTACTCACACACATACAACACATTAGAAAGAAGAAATTATTTTGTAAAATAAAAAGGAAATGTTTAAAAATTTTAAAAATACATATGGATAGAAAATCAAAAAGGTAATTATTCATTGAAATAAATTAAATAAATAAATATAATTACAAATGAAATAGATGAATTCCATCATAATGAGATTGGACTTTAAAAAATTCGAATAAACTCAAAAATGAGAAAAAATGGAAAAGAGGAATTACAATCCCTTAGTGTTTTTAGAATATATAATATCTTTCTATTTCCTAAGCAAATAGTATATAGTAAATACATAAATTGTTTCCCTTTTGTCCAGTCTAACGACTCCGGATAACACTAGAGTCCCTTATATACTTTCAGAAGTTGGTTTCGGATACAAAAGAGATTAGAATAAATCTAAAAAGCATTTGTTTGATGTATGTCATTTCAATGAATAAGTGACTAGTGATTGTCGAAGTATTCCTTGACTACAAATGTAAAGGTCGTGCATCAAACGTTTTCTATTCAGTTTTACACTAAAATGCCTACAAATTTCTTTTATTAGTAGCTTATCCCAATTCTTAATCTTAAAAATGGGAATTTAAAAAAAGGGAATACTAGAATATTTTTATCATAATAGAATACAAAACATTGTTGTTTATAATAAAAAAACACAACACTAATTTTATATAATAAAAAGCATAACATTTTTTTGATAACAGAAAAAAATACTATGATGAAAACAACATTATTTATAATAAACATATCATTATTTTTAAGATAGAAATATTTTTTTATATAATGAAAAAAACAAGTGATTAATGCAATATCATTTTTTATGAGAAAAAGTGCAACACTGGTTTTAAAAAAAATACATGCTTGTGTTTTTATAATTAAAAATATTTTTTTATAATAAATTTTTTTTTATAATAATAAGATTCAACATTGTGAATACAACAATTATTTTTTCGTAAAAATACAATAATATTTATAAACAAATGTAGCATTGTATTTTTTGTTGTAAAGATAGAAAATGTTTAATAAAAATAAAAAACCTTTTATAATAAAAAGATAATATTTTTTAATATAACAATTAATGAATGCAATGAAAAATTAATTCAACAATGTTGTTTTTCAATTAGAAACACAACATTTTTCAAACATGAAATTGCTTTTATAATGAGAAATACAACATTTTTATAATAAAAAACACATCATTTGTCATACAAAAAATAAAATATTTTTTATTAAAAAGAAATAATGTAGAAGACAATTTTTATAGAATTAATAAAAAAACAAAAACCACTTTGAATTTAAAAAAAAGTAAAATTGGAAAAAATGTCGAAAGCTTATGCATAATTTAAAAAAATGTATTAGTCAAATAGTACACTTTATAATTATAAAAAATGTAATTTTTCATCATAAAAAGATATATATTATGCAAGATTTGGAATCAAAATTAACATGGTTAAGTGGTAAAACCCTTTATAATTATGGAATAGGTTGGGAGTTTGAATTTATGGACAATATTTATAGCAGTATCAAAGAACACCGTAAGCTAGGATTGTCAAATCAACAGCAAAAAAAAACAACTAAGGCTGTTTGGCGTGGCTTCCTTAAGAAGCCAACTTATGGTTCAATTCTCAGAAGTCATCTTGTGGTTCATCTATCTTCCAAGGGATTTCGTCTCTAGAAATTATGATTTTTTTGTAATATCTGCAACTATTAAAGGCCAACCATGGGTGACTACCGTGTGTTAGGAGCGCATGTATCACCCTCGTGGATTATTAGTCTAGAAATCCAAAAATAACATCAGTCTTGTATCAGAAATTGATATCCATTTGCGTGTAATCTGGATAAGTTGGAACGTGATTATCTGTAATTATAAGCATATTTATTGGTAATCATGATGACTTTGTGGTTGTTTCTCCTATTGTATTTGTGATTTCTCTCTGACTCTCTGTATTGTGTAATATTTTGATATGTTGTGACCTATAAATGTGTGGGACCTTGGTAAGGGAAGTAACGCCAATGAAGCATAGTAGAAAGTATGTGAAACACACCACCGCCTCATCATGCCTCCCCATGCCCTGTAGTGTTGTCAACTTGTGTTTCTGGGTGGCTATCAGCGACAAACAGTGTTAAAAGAGAAGGTAGTCATTGAGGCGAGGCAATGTGTGTGTGTGTGTGTGTGGGAGAGCTTGTGTGTGAGTGTGTGTGTGTGTGTATGTATGTATGTATACATACATACATACATATATATATATATATATATATATATATATATATATATATATATATATAT
>JAMKQA010014540.1:0-12147 GCA_024699735.1 Posidonia australis
TTTTCTTCCCCAAAACAAAAACACAAAACACACATCCCTTTTCTTCCCCAAAACAAAAACACAAAACATACATCCCTTTTCTCCTTCACCTTCGAACCTAAGGCTCTGATACCACTTGTTGTGCCGAGTGGTGAAGAGAAAACAGAGAACACGAACGATGCTCACATCCCAAGCATCCAAACCCTCCCCCACAGACGAACCTCACATGAAATCCTAGATCTAGAGAGAAGAGGGAGGAGTTCTCTCTACACAGATGGAGACAAAATAGGGCTACATTATGCCAAAGAGGTTACATAGTCTGTGCCTTAGCCTTCTTAAATACTAGGGCACGTAAATGGTCAAATGACCAAACTAACCCTAAACAAAGATATAATTCAAGACATATTTACAACACAAACACTGTCCCCCTGATGTCCCCTTGGTCACCGACAAGGATCGACGGCGATCTAGGCTTCACCGGCAGCACATCCAGCGGTTGGAACTGCTAGGAGGTTTGCTGATCCAGTGGAGCTCGAGTTGGTTGGATGAGTTCAGTGAATTCAGTGGCTGATCAGGCTGAATTGTGAAGAAGAAATGGGTTCAATGGCCAAGTGAGGTGAGATGAGAGGGTTGGGTTGGAAATTCCATGAAAATGAAGGAGAAAGTAAAGAACATGTAGAAGGAGGATTAAGGTGTAAAATTATTGTGGGCCTTAATGGACTTTGGGGCCAAAGTGGGCTCAATTGGGCTTAATGGGCCTATGTGGGCCTCTATGGGCCCATGTGGGCTTCAAGGAGCCCAAATGAATTAAATGGGCCTAAATAGGTCTTGTGGGCCCAAGTGGGCTCAAATGGACTTCAATTGAGCTTAAGTGGAAGGTTAGAACTCAACCACCACATCTCTATCCTGTAAAATCAGAAAATTGGGGTGTCTACACTAAGTTCATCATTATGGCATTTCTTTTGAATAAAATTTGCTACCACAATATATGTGATGATTCTAGTGAGTTTGGTCGATTAGTTGATTTAGTTAGGTTTGAAAGAGGACCTCTTATTTATGCAAATGACTTTGTTTACATCATGGTATGACCAACCTAATTCTTCAAATGAAAGAGTGATATCTAAACCCATACAAGGATTATTAAGCACATTTCTAAGAAGTGTTTCATCAAAAGGAATGGTAGTACCTAAAACATACGATTCACACACAAATTTGAATATCCTATATTCGCATAGAAGTGTGACACAAGGTGTGAATAATACCTATTTTCAGTGATAGTGATGAGAAATTGTAACACCCGTAAAATTCATTTTGTAATTATTTACATTTTATGAATTTTATTCCCGGACGGGTGTTACTGTTCCGATGCTCGTTGTGTGGTTTTGTGTTTTTGGACTTGGGCCTTGTGGACTGACTTCTATTTACGTGTCCCTGTGCGTGGTTGGCACTATACATTGTGGCACTGTGCATGTGGGGCTCAGGTGTGGGTTCTTATGGGGCCCAGGTGTGGAATCCACGTGGGGCCTACGCTCGTGGGCCGTTGATTGTGGCTGGTGGTTGGGCAGAGTAGTTGGTGTGCTTGTGTGGTGTGCCGGTGCTTGTGTGGTGTGCTTGTGTGGCGTGTAGGTGAGCACGCTCCCAGCTACTACGTGCACAGGTTTTATAAGTTGCATTGCACTCCTCCACCGCTCATCGCCGTCTTCTCCTTCCTTCTTCTTTTTTCCTTCTCCTCCTTGGGCGCGTTTCCCTTCTTCCCCACACTTCCTTTCCTTCCTCCCCACTCCTCCTTCCTCTTTCCCACTCTTCTTCTCCTTCCACTCATATCCCCAGTTTCTTCTTCTCGTGTGTCGAGAGAGAGAGAAGCGGAGGGCTGTGGTGGCTCGTCAAGTGCGTGGAGTTTGCGTGGAGCGCTCCCGAGGTCGTGGTTGTGCCGGAGTTTGCCGGAGGCCGTTTTCAAGTTTGTACCTCCACCTCATGTAATAGAGAGCATGAAAATGATAGAAATTGATAGGGTTGCATGAAATCTAAGTAAATTTACATTCCTAGAAATTATTGTGATTTTATGATAATTTATGGTGAATTTATGGACATTAATGGTGGTTGGTGTGTTTTGGTTCATTTTAACCCTTCTGCCTTTGTGATTTTATATCTTGATGCATAGTGAATGGATTTTGGTTTTGTTTGTTGGGATTTGGAGTAGACTCGAGGGTCTACATCTTATGTTTTATGCAAGATTTTTGGTGCTTGTTTAGGGGGTTCGATCAGAGGTCCCAATTGGGGTAATTTCAAACTGTAGGGTTAGGACCATTTTCTGTTTTTCGCAGAATTCGGCATACCGAACAATTTCGGTATGCCATTTTTTTGTCAGATTAGGTTCTTATGGTCGACATTCGGTCGTTCGATTTTGAATGGTTGTCTGATTTTGGGCGGTTATCTAGACATGTTTTTTGGCATGCCGATTCTGGGCCCAAATATGTTTATAAATGTGTTTTCAAAGGACTTTCTGGATTGCTATGTTTTTCCCTCATTGAGGGAAATTGTGAGCCGTCAGAGGTGGTCCCTTGGGACACCTGATGCGCCGTTTTGTCGAGGTTTTGGAAGGATTTTCAAAGACATGAAATGGTTTTCGAAATGGATTTCAAGAAAATAGTTGGCCTGTTTTGGAAAATATTTTCCTGGTTTTCTGTGTGCGGGCAGAGACAACGTGGGACTGTGTCGTCGGGACTAGGGAATGTGACGACATTCTCAGCTGGTCGGGTGAGACTCCCTAGTTGAGGTCGGGGCCCGAGATACCTGAGGCTGAGGGGCGTCGGGTCCTGGTGGTATGAGACTCCTTAACTGTCATCTCAAGGCTAGGGTTGTGGTCCGTAGGTTGAAGTGTCTTGTGGCATGACGGGGCGGTATGATACTCCTGTTGTCGCTAGGAGCACTAAGGCTCCGGTGTTGTCGGGTGTGGAGGTATGATACTCCCTCCTGAGCACCGTGTGTGGAGGACGCCATGAGGAGGTGGACCCTATGGTGGCTAGTGCGAGTGGAACACATGCCCCGTAGCTGGTAGCGTCCTAAGAGATAGGACAGCCTTCTCAGGGAGGGGTTGGCTTTTGAGGGTTCTCCAGAGAGGGAGAATCGCGGGATGGTGAACTCTCTACAAAGGGTAGCCATCACCGTGGTAGTGCAGAACGCTGGGGTCGCTCGTTAGTGGACTGCGTGTAGCCAGAGTTAGGTTGCCTGGGGCCGAGCTTTCCGACTCACTATGTGTGGTTTTGACCAATGAGGGCCTTTGCTTGTAGTTTTGGGCTAGTAGAGCTCCAGTTGTGGTTTTAGCCGGTGTAGGGCTGTTTTGTGAGGTTTTGAGAAAATGATTTGCGAAATGAATTTAAAAGAAAAATTAATTATAGTTTTGTTTTCAGTGGTTTTCCTGGTCAATCCTGTGGTTGCGTGTCTCCAAGGGTGTCCTAGATATTTCGTGACTCTGGGAGACTGCTTTGGAGCCTCTGGGTGGAGATTCTTGTGCCTGAAAGGAGTTTCACCCAAGATCTAGGTGGTGTTCGGACTCAAGGAGAGCTGAGTCCTTGGTGTCGCCATGGACCTAAGTAGGATGAAATGGCTCTGTGAGGCGGAGATTTCTCCTATTGGTCATGGATTTTGGGTGGCATCGCTGTGTCCTTATCTAGGTCGTTCAAGTGATTTCCTAATTTTGGTGCCCTTGGTGTTTCGCCTACAGAATTTCGGGGGCAAAATTCCTTTAAGGGGGTTAGGCTGTAATGACCTAGGTTTTAGGAGTGGTGCTTGGCTAGATAATTAAGGTGAATTTAGGCGTGTTAGGCTTTGGGGGTCCTAATGCCTAACATAGGACACATTCTCAATGGTGTCTGACGCTTGGATTGCGGGTTTCTAGCCTTTTGGCGTGGTGTGGTTTTGGTGCTGTGCTGGCCCTCTTTGGAGTTTTGTGGTTTCTCTTGGGCCGTGGAGGTTTGGTGGCGGGTCCCTGGTGGCACGAGTCACGTGGACGTGGAACGTCGCGTGGTTTGGTTTCATGCTTGCGGCTTCCTTTCTTTCCTTCCCTTCTTTCTCTTTCATTTCCTTTCTTTCTTTCTTTTCTTTCTTTCCCTTCCTGGGCCCCACCCCTTCTTCTTCTTCTTCTTCTTCTCCTCTCGCGCGTGGGAGAGGGAGAGAAGAGAGAAAGGGGAGATGTGAGGGGGAAAGGGATTGTGAGAGAGAAAGGGAGATGGTGGGGAGGAGGAGGTTGCAGCCGTCGCCGTGCCGCCGTCGTCGCGTGGAGGAGAGGAGCAGCTCGTGGCTGGAGGAGGAGCGTTGCCATCTGTCTCGCGTCGCCGCGTCTTTGGTGGAGGTACACACCTCGTAGATTTTATTTTGATTCCAAATTTGTGCCATAGGTGCATGTTAGTGTGCTGGTAATTGTAGTGAATTTTATAAAATTTATTGTGCATTTGTGGGCCATTTATGGCCGTATTTATGGTTGAGGGGTGAATAGTGTCCCCTTTGTGTTTTCTGTGGTTTTCTCGAGATCCGCTTGATGGATCTCGGTGTTGTTTGTCTGGTTTAGAAGATCTTCATTTTGGTATATTGTTTGTGTGATTTGGATTGGTGGTTTGCAGGATTGGCCTTTGGGTCCCATTTTAGGTTGCCTTGTAGTCGCCTGGTTCGACATGCTGAATTATTTCGGTATGCCTTTTTTATTGCAGATTGTCCCCTCAACCCTTGGTTCGGTTAACCGAATTTATTCGGTCTGTTGTTCAGGGAGTCTTGGGTGTTGACAGAATTTCTGGTTCGGTCGACCGAACGTTTTCGGTCTGCCGAATCAGGGGTTTTCGGTCAACCAAGTGGTTTTTAGTCTGCTGATTTGGTGCCCTGAGCCTAGATTCGATCAACCGTTCCATTTCAGTCTGCCGATTCAGGCCCTGATCCTGCATTAAGTTATCTTATGTTTTGATTAATATATATATAAATGTATATATATATATATGTATATATATATATTAATCTTGGGGGGGATAAACATGATGGCATAAATAATTAGGGCAATCATTAGAATGGTCTAGGGTTTGCCTAAAAATGAATTAGCAAGATTTCACCTAGGGTATGGGTAGAATAAAAGATGAAATAATTTAGAAATAGTAGTTTCTTTCCCTGGATGGTTTAGACTGGACTTTAGGGATAATGATAGTGTCCCTAGGTCTAGGTTTTGTGTGCGGTGCACTGAATGGAGTATTCAGTGGCACTGTTCCAGGTGTTTGAGCTGATCTGACTGTGTTCCCGTGGGACACGAGCCAGTAGGTGTCGTACACTTGACGCTAAAGCGTGAGAGTTCTGGTTGTGTTTGCTTTGCTACTGGTGCTTTCTTGGGTTGTGGTCGTGGGTTGAGCATAGTGCTTGTGGATCCAAACGCTCCCAAGGTGCTTTTGCCTAGGCCCGACAGGAGAGTTGTCGAGGCTGTGTTTTGTTTATGGTATCTCAGCCTTTGATTTCCGTGCCGCTATTGGGCACAATATTGCTTGAGCTTTAAAGGATATTTAATGGTTTTTGGAAATGGTTTTCCCAAAAGAAAGTTTTGGAAATAAAAGAGTATAGATTTGAAAGTGGTTTTGGAAAGAGTTTTCCCGTGTCTTCTGTTTGCATTAGGGGTCGAGATACCTAAGGCAGAGATTTGTCAGGTCTTGGAGGTATGATACTCCTTGACTGTCGTTTCGAGGCTAGGGTTGTGGTCCGCAGGTTGAGGTGTTTCGTGGCATGATAGGGAGGTATGATACTCTTGCTGTCGTTGTGAGCACTGAAGCTCGGGGGTTGTCGGGTGTGGAGGTTGAGACTCCTTCTTGAGCACCGTGTGGAGGGCGCCGTGAGGAAGCGTACCCTGTAGTGGCCAGTCTGGGTAGAATGCTCGCCCAGTAGCTGGTAGTGTCCTGAGAGACAGAACAACCTTCCTAGGGAGGGGTTGGATTTCGAGGGTTTTCCTAAGAGAGGGGAATCGCGGGATAGTGAACGCTCCTGCACAGGGTGGACGTCATGGGGGTTGGGCTCCTTTGACCAGGTCCAACCTCAAATGGGTCTCACCCCCAAATAGTGCAGAACGCCGTGGTCACTCCTCGGTAGATTGCTTGTGGCTAGTGTTGTCAGCTTGGGTCCGGGTAGTTCGACACACTATTTGTGCTTGTGTTTATGTAGAGTCCTGGTTTGGAAATCAGGCTCTGGGCCTAGAGGAGGCCGTGGCTTTGGTGCTTGTTGAGGCATAATGCTTTGGGAGCGGTGGCTCCATTGTTTGGGAGCAGTGGCTCCGTTGTTGTGGGAGTAGAGGCTTTGTGGCTTGGTATGTGCTTGGTCCAAAGGGGACCATGTTGTGCAGAGTAGTCTTTGTAGTTGTGCTTTTGGTGTTGTTTTGGGCTTGAGTTGGCAAGAGTAGCTTTCTCGAGCATGCATAAAAGGTTTTAAAAAGTGCACGCATGTGGTTTTGAAAGAAATGAAATGGTATTTAAGGCATGGTTTTGTGATTTTGTGGCCTGCTAGCCAGTGGTAGACTGCCTAGTTTGGTGTTGCGACGTTCGAGAGGGAGGTCAGTGCTTGTGTGCTGGGCGTCGGTAGATTGCCCTTTTGGTTTGTCGGCATCCAGGTGTGATGCTTGTGCTTGGTTGCCCTCAACATAGGTTGCCGAGTTGTAGGTGGGGTGCGTGCTAGGTGACCATTGAGTGGTCACTCACGTGTGCTTTGTTTGTGTGTTTTTGGCAGGTGGTTTGCAGGATAGTCGCTGTTGGTTGCTAGTGTATATAGGAGGAGTCACGCAACCACACATTAGGGATCCAAGTGAGTGATAGTTTAGTTTATTTCTGTTGTTTATTGGTTTTATTTCCTGTTGAGAGTACTTAGCCTTAGTTACATCATTAGTATAATTGTTGGTTAGTAATAAAGATAAAATAGATAATAAAATAAAAAAATTGTTGCTAGGTTTAGTGATAGCGACTTGAGGGTCGTTACAGCTGTAATGCAACGATGAGTGGGCGACAGTTGGCGGCAATGGCGAGGGCAATATAGTCCTTCGATTAACGCAGAAATGCTTATTAGACATACAAACTAAACAAGCTTTTCTTTACCTCCATAAAAGTTACAAAAAGTACAACTTAACAAAAAACCAGCTTTTCTCAATAAGTTGTGTTAGAAAAAGCATTTCCAAATGCAACCTTAAAGGAAGAGATCAACAAGGTGGCGATGCCTGACTAGGACGATCAACCTCTTAAAGTTGTCTTGATCTTGCCCGCTTCAACTACCCAACCTAGCCTAAGTGTCATTGTGGAAGATATTCCTCTAGTACAACCACCTCCCACATTGCAACCATATCTTGTGCCCACTAAGTCGTAGCCCAACCCCCATCTCAATGAAGATCTTGTCCATCCTGCAAATTAAGGACTACTAATTGCTGAAGAAACTTTGTTTTATTTGCCTTTATTCTTTTCTTTTTCTTTTTTGTATTTTGTTGTAACAACCATACACTACGGGGTGAATTTTCTACCTCGTTTGTTCCAGGTGACACCTTTTCTTTCTTTGCACACTTGAGGTGAATTCCCACCCAGTCTGTTCTAAGTGGCACCTCCTTGTAGTATTCACATTTGTGGTGAATTCCTACCTAATTTGTTCTAGGTAGCATCACATTGTAATATGATTACTTTCTGTAGAGTTTTTTATGATTTGTTTTCATGCTCAATGCATCCTTTCTCCTTCGTTCTTTTTTTTTAATTTTTTTAAAGTGTTTGTATGTGTAGTCACTTGATATTATCTATACAGGGGTTATAGGTGCTTGACCTTCCACCTACCAAGAAGGTCTTCAGCTTGGGGTGTTATGGGCACGTAGCCCTTTGCAACTGACGCCTTCTGCTCAAGAAGTCTTAGGCATATAACCCTTTGTTAATTGAGCTCTTCCACTAAGGGGGTTATCGACATGTAGCCCTCTGCCAACTGAGGTTTTTTGCTTGGGAGGTCATGGGCACATAGCCCTCTTCCAGCCGAGGGCGGATCACAGGATCAATGATGCCTATTGCAGGTGTAGTTGGACGTGTTATCTAGTTGCACCTGAAAAGTTCCCTATTTCAAATAGCTAAAAGGGTATTAATATCTTTTCATAAAAATATAACATATGTTAAGTCTCCAACCAGATAAGTTGTAATGCCGAGATATGCTCAAGGTGCTTCAACATGTTTAGCCCTATACCAAATAATTTCAAAATCTAGGTATATAAGGAAATGAAACGCTACTAAAGTAACTTATTGCTTAACATTTTATCTCGAGTTGGTGGGTTATACTTAAGTTGATTTCATACAACTATGTCATAAACTCATCGTGGATGAAACAAAGTCAATGGGCTTGGGCTTGGATTGTGACTAGACGGAACTAGTGAGAAAAACAACTAAAAGTACAAGAGCCAAGTGTTGTGCAAGGTTAAGTGCTAAACCAAAGAGTGTTTGAGGGAGCCACCTCTAGAGCTTGCATGAGACACCTCTAGAGTTTGCTTTGCTTGGCGATCCTATTGTATATCTTGACAAGGGCGTCAAGAAGTCAAGCTGTGGAAAACGTAAAGCCCTAAAATGTGCTTGAGGTACTTCAACATGTTTATGCACATTCCATATAATTTGAAAATCTAGGACGAATATATTAGGAATGGAGCCACTATTAAAATAACTTATTACTTAAGCATTCTGTCCCTAGTTGGTGAGTCGTACTAAAATTTTCAAGATGCCCAAGATCATAATTTTAGGAATATTTAATATATTTTATGGATTTTTTCTATAATTTTATTACAAACATTTCACAAAGTGAATCTACTAGCTATAGCATAGCTATTACTTTTGTTTAACTCAAATCAATGACAAATATGAGAATTTTTTAAATATCAAATTTTTTTAATGATTTTATAGTTTTTTTGTTTTTCTATATTTTATATACTTCTCTAAAAGAAAGTGCAAAATTCACTTGACCAAATAGCTGGATGAGCAATCACCTCTTTAAGTGTCAACTATAATTTTACCCAAGGTCCAAAATGCATGTCTTGATTTTCTAGATATTTCAAGTTATTTTTGAAATAATTATATATTTAAATTTAAATTTTGAAATATTCTAAAGGATTTTAAACATGTTTCCAAAGTTTTTTGAAAGATTTATTGGATTACATGTCGAAATAAATATCAAATGACATCATTACTATTTTCAGATATATTCTAGAATTAATTTCTGATTTTACTAATTAAACTTGAATGTTATCTAATTTTCAAAAAAATAAACTAATATTATATTAATTACAAAAATTCTAGAAACCTTTAAGTCAATAATTTTAAATGTTATCTCTTATTTTTGTATTTTTCTAGAATCATATTTCAAATTTTGGCTGAAATTTTGATTTAGATATTGTTTTTCAAATATTATCTACATCTTTAATATTTAAATTGAAAAAAGATCAAAAATTATGATCATCTAGAAATATATTTAGGTAGTTTAAAAATTAGTTTAATTTTAAATCCCTAAGTCACTAAATATTTTAATGTCACAATCTTAGTTACGACAGTCTAAAATTCGAACACTCCTAATGCTATTATTAAATAAATAACTCAAAAATAAATGCAAGGAATATAAGTAAATAAATAAACTAACTAACTAAATCCTAGCTCTACACAAAACCCATGCTGTGTGGCTATGTGACTATTGCTATATGCATTAGACTAGACTATAACTCCGATATCTGCACCTATAATAAAAACCATAAAAAACACAAGTGAGTGGCATCTAATAATCACTTGGCACATGTCTATCATCTACCAAAAATAGCAAACCAAAGCTAAGACTCAACTCCTAATCTTACACAGTCGCCTCTTGTGATAGTACTTAGACTCCAATCTTGCAACGTTACAAACACTACAATATATTATTGTAAGTAAGCATAAAATCTTTTTAATATGTTTTTCAAAACCCATTTTCTCTTTCATAACTAAAACATGTGCATTTTTTGAAATTTCGTATGTACACTTGAAATGGCTACTCCATATCAGATCAAGTCCAAAACCAGTACAAATCCAACAAAATCACACACACACATAGTCCAAAAACCTATTGAGTCACTCGAGCCCAACTGACTTCCACTAACCACAAACAACTGTTAGGGTGCACTACACTGTCACAGCAAAGTTACCCTGTGTAGAAAAAGGAGGCCTTGGGAGAGAGGAGTCCTGGTGGGGTGAAACTTAGTGAGAGAAACTCTGCCTTCTCTATAAAGCTTCTGTTTCTCTGCGGGTGCTTCCGCTGCTTCGCGATAGATAGTTTGAATTTCTATCTCGGCGGGACAAGCAGTTTACGTGTCGACCTCCTACGCGATGGTTTAGTCTACGTGGCTTCCCTTATTAGCCATGTCTTCGGCTAATCCCTCTCCTAACTCCCCGTCGAGGCGTACTTTGGGGGACTTTCTGTCTGCTGCTCTCCGGGCTACTGCCGATGAGATATCGGGAAAGGAGGGCCATGGTGGTTATGGTCAGCCACCTGCTGGAAGGCGTGGGGGTACTACTAGTCGTGGTAGAGGGGGTCGTGGTCACCGTTCTCGCTCACGTCGGCGAACTGCATCACCTTCCCGAGCAAACTTCTCGGAGCCCCAAGGAGTTGCTGCTTCAACGACGCCCGTCTCTTGGGCTGAGCGTTGCTCGGGCCCAAGTAAAAACAACAACCGAGCGCTTAGTTTCTTTGCCCCTGCTATTAGAAATGGGGTTAGGGTGGCAATCTGCCCACCTGAGGAGGTAGAAAAAGCAGCATCATGCTGGGACAGGGTACTCATGGGATACTTCATTGGCCTCAAGCCTTTCGTTCCGACATTAGCCAAGCACTTCACTCATGTGTGGAGTTTGTCTGGGGGATTGCAGGTTCTCCCTAGGGGCAACGGTTTCCTGCTTTTCAAGTTCGACTCCGACATAGACCTGGAACGGGCGTTGGAGGGCGGCCCATGGTTCGTCCATGGAAAACCCCTAGTCCTAAGGCGGTGGTCGGTGGATTCGCGTTTCGAGAAGGAGAAACTGTCCAGCCTGCCAATCTGGGTCAAGTTTCCCAAGCTTCCCCTTCGTTTCTGGTCTACTCCGCTCATCAGTCGTGCAGCTAGCACCTTGGGTGTGCCACTTTACATGGACGAGGCCACTGCTTTAGGAACCCGGGTGGACTTTGCGAGGGTCTGCATTGAGATAGATGCCCACTTCGCCTTTCCGAACCAGGCGTTCATGGAGGTCAATGGGGTGCAAGAGGCTATCCCAGTCGTTTATGACTGGATCCCGAAACCTTGTGTCGATTGCCAATCCTTTGGTCATGACCAGGGCTCTTGTAAGAGTAAGCCGAGCACTGGGAGCACGAGGGTAACTCCTGAGGAGATAGTAGAAATTGCTGTTGCGGAGGAGGAAGGGTCGGCTCCCCTACTGCCTTCATCGGACCCTCCGGAATCTGGACCTATTTTTCCAGCGTGCGATACTGAGATGGCCTCTTCGTCTCCTAGTGTGGCAGTTTTGGCTACAAGGTGCAGTCCTGTGGGAGGTGCCACCCCTGGATCGCCCTCAAAGGTTGCCAAAGAGGTAGTCACTCGGCGTAAGGGCACCCCGTAGGCGAGGAAGCCGCCTGAGGATTCGAGTCACAACGCCTTCGAGGCGTTGGGTTCACCAGAAGAGGAGGTTGAAGCCTTAGTCTTCAGAGCCCAACAGATGCGAAAAACTGTCCACCCGCGGCTACTGGAATCGATCAGTAAAGAACTCACTCTGGAGTCGTCTAACTCACCGGGGCAACCGCCGGGAAGGTGCTGATGTCAATCTTGTGCTGGAACGTCAGGGGCATGAATGATGGCGGCAAGCTCCGGGCTTTACGGGATTACACTCTTTAGACCTGTCAATTTCTGACACGACATGATAACACGACACGATAACACGACACGAACACGACACGATATAACCGTGTTTGGGTTTAGCCTTATCGTGTCTCGTGTACTTATCGTGTCTAATAATTAGACACGATTATTAAACGGGTCGTTTTCGTGTCTAAGGTAAAAAATCTAATAAGTACACGTTAACTAATCGTGTACATAGTACACGACTACCTGTTTAGTATACGTTAAATACACGTTATTATATTAATATTTATTTATCATTATTTAAT
>JAMKQA010014541.1:0-12595 GCA_024699735.1 Posidonia australis
AACCAACGACTCGGATCACCTCAGGATCAAAGGAATCTTGAAAAAACGATAGATGGTTAGTCCTAGGCTATAAGGAACCAACGACTCGGATCACCTTCAGATCAGAGGTGTCTCATGGAAAGGATTGATGGTTGAACCTAAGCTATACGGAAACAAGGACTCGGATCACCTCTGGATCGGAGGAGACTCGAGAATTGGATAGATGGTTCATTGGTCCTAGGCTATATGGAACCAACGACTCGGATCCCCTTCGGATCAGAGGAATCTCATGAAAAGGACAGATGGTTTGTCCTAGGCTACTAGGATCAAATGACTCGGATCACCTCTGGATCGAAGGAGTCCGAGAAAAGGATAGATGGTTGGTCTTAGGCTATAAGGAAACAACGACTCCGATCACCTCCGGATTAGAGGTGTCTCGAGAAAAGGATAGATTGTTGGTCCTTGGCTATGAGGAACCAACGACTCGGATCTCCACCGGATTAGCGGAGTCTCGAGAAAAGGATAGATGGTTGGTCCTAGGCTATAAAGAACCAACGACTCGGATCACCTCTGGATTAAGGGAGTCTCACGAAAAGGATAGATGGTTGGTCCTAGGCTATAAGGAACCAATGACTCGTGTCACCTCCGGATCAGAGGAGTCTTGTGAAAAGTATAGATGGTTGGTTGGTCCTAGGCTATTTGGAACCAACGATTCGGATACCCTCCGGATTTGAGGAGTCTCAAGAAAAGGACAGATGGTTTGTCCAAGGCTATTGGGAACCAACGACTCGGATCACCTCTAGATCAAAGGAGTCTCGAGAAAAGGATAGATGGTTGGTCCTAGGCTATAAGGAACCAACGACTCGTATCACCTCTGGATCAGAGGTGTCTCGAGAAAAGGATAGAAGGTTAGTCCAAGGCTATAAGGAACCAACTACTCGGATCACCTCAGGATCAAAGGAGTCTCGAAAAAATGATAGATGGTTAGTCCTTGGCTATTAGGAACCAACGACTCGGATCACCTTCAGATAAGAGGTGTCTCATGAAAAGGATTGATGGTTGAACCTAAGCTATACGGAACCAAGGACTCGGATCACCTCTGGATCGGAGGATTCTCAAGAAATGGATAGATGGTTGGTCTTAGTCTATAAGGAACCAACGTCTCGGATCACCTCCGGATCAGAGGAGTCTCGAGAAATGGATGGATGGTTGGTCCTTGGCTATGAGGAACTAACGACTCGGATCACCTCCGGATCAGAGGTGTCTTAAGAAATGGATAGATGGTTTATCCTAAGCAATACGGAACCAACGACTTAGAACACCTCTGGATCAGGGGAGTCTCGAGAAAGTTATAGATGGTTGGTCCTAGGCTGTAGGGAACCAACGACTCGGGTCACCTCCGGATCAGAGGAGTCTCGAGAAAAGGATAGATGGTTGGTTGGTCCTAGGCTATATGGAACCAACAACTCGGATCGCCTTTGGATCAAGGGAGCCTCGAGAAAAGGACTGATGGTTTGTCCTTGGCTATATGGAACCAACAACACGGATCTCCTCCGGATCAGAGGAGTCTCGGGAAAAGGATATATGGTTGGTCCTTTGCTATAAGGAACCAACGACTCGGATCACCTCCAGATTAGAGGAGTCTCGAGAAAAGGATAGATGGTTGGTCTTAGGTTATAAGGAACCATGGACTCGGATCACCTTTGGATCGGTGGTGTCCCGAGAAAAGGATAGATGGTTGGTCCTAGGCTTTATGGAACCAACAACTCCGGCCACCATCAGATCTGAGGAGTCTCGAGAAATTCATAGAGGGTTGGTTGGTCCATGGCTATAAGGAAGCAACGACTCAGATCACCTGTGGATCAGAGGAGTCTCGAGAAAAGAATAGATGGTTGGTCCTACACTATTAGGAACCAATGACTCGGATTACCTCCGGATCAAAGGTGTCTCGAAAAAAGGATAGATGGTTGGTCCTAGGCTATAAGGAACCAACGACACGGCTCACCTCCGGATCAGAGGAGTGTCGAGAAACGGATAGGTGGTTGGTCATAGGCTACAACGAACCAACGACTCGGATCACCTTCGGATCAGAGGAGTCTCGAGAAAAGGATTGATGGTTGCCCCTAGGGTATAAGGAACCAACGACTCGGATCTCCTCTAGATCCGAGGAATCTCAAGAAAAGGATAGAAGGTTTGTCCTAGGCTATAAGGAACCAATGACTCGGATCACCTCCGGATCAGAGGAGTCTCGAGTAAATGATAGATGGTTGTTCCAAGGTTATGAGGAACCAACGACTCAGATCTCCTACAGATCGGAGGAGTCTCGAGAAACGGATAGATGGTTGGTCCTAGGCAATATGGAACCAACAACACGGATCCCCTCTGGATCAGAGGAGTCTCGTGAAAAGGACAGATGGTTTGTCCGAGGCTATAAGGAGCCTACGACTCAGATCACCTCTGGATCGAAGGAGTCTCGAGAAAAGGATAGATGGTTGGTCGTAGGCTATATGGAACCAACGTCTCGGATCAGCACCGGATCGGAGGAGTCTGAGAAAAGGATAGATGGTTGGTCTTAGGCTATAAGGAAACAACGACTCCGATCACCTCCGGATTAGAGGTGTCTCGAGAAAAGGATAGATGATTGGTCCTTGGCTATGAGGAACCAACGACTCGGATCTCCTCCGGATTAGAGGTGTCTCGAGAAAAGGATAGATGGTTGGTCCTAGGCTATAAAGAACCAACGACTCGGGTCACCTCTGGTTTAAGGGAGTCTCGCGAAAAGGATAGATGGATGCTCCTAGGCTATAAGGAACCAACGACTCGGGTCACCTCCGGATCAGAGGAGTCTCGAGAAAAGGATAGATGGCTCGTTGGTCCTAGGCTATATGGAACCAAGGACTCGGAAGCCCTCCGGTTCAGAGGAGTCTCGAGAAAAGGACAGATGGTTTGCCCTAGGCTATAAGGAACCAACGACTCGGATCACCTCCAGATCAGCGGGGTCTCGAGAAAAGGATTGATGGTAGGTCCTAGGCTATATGGAAACTACGACTCGGATCACCTCCGGATTAGAGGAGTCTCGAGAAAAGGATAGATGCTTTGTCCTTGGCTATAAGGAACCAACGACTGGGATCACCACCGGATCAAAGGAGTCTCGAGAAAAGGATAGAAGGTTAGTCTTAGGCTATATGAAACCAACGACTTGGATCACCTCCAGATCAGAGGTGTCTCGAGAGAAGGATAGATGGTTGGTCCTTGGCTATATGGAACGAAGGACTCGGACAACCTTTGGATCAGTGGTGTCTCGAGAAACGGATAGATGGTAGGTCCTAGGCTATATGGAACCAACGACTTGGGTCACCTCCGGATCTAAGGAGTCTCGAGGAAAGGATAGATGGTTGGTTAGTCCATGGCTTTATGGAACCATCGACTCGGATCCCCTACGGATCAGAGGAGTCTCGAGAAATGAATAGATGGTTGGTCCAAGGCTATATGGAACCAACGACTCGGATCACCTCTGGATTGGAGGAATCTCAAGAAAAGGATTGATGGTTGGTCCTAGGCTATAAGGAACCAACGACTCGGGTCATCTCCGGATCAGACTAGTCTCGAGAATAGGACTGATGGTTGGTCCTTGGCTATAAGGAACCAATGACTCGGATCACCTTCGGATCGGAGGAGCCTTGAGAAAAGGATAGATGGTTTGCCCTGGGCTATAAGGAACCAACGACTCGTATCACCTTCGGATCGGAGGAGTCACGAGGAAAGGATTGATGGTTGGTCATAGGCTATAAGGAACCAACGACTCGGATCTCCTCCGGATCCGAGGAGTCTCGAGAAAACAATAAATGGTTGGTCCTAGGCTATGAGGAACCAACGACTTGGATCACGTCCAGATCGGAGGACTCTCGAGAAAAGTATAGATGGTTTGTTGGTCCTAGGCTATAAGGAACCAACGTCTCGGATCACCACCGGATAAGAGGAGTCTCGAGAAAAGGATGGAAGGGTGGTGGGTCCTAGGCTATATGGAACCAACGACTCGGATCACCTCAGGATCAAAGGAGTTTCGAGAAAATGATAGATGGTTCGTCCTAGGTTATAAGGAACCAACGACTCGGTTCACCATCGGATCGGAGGTGTCTCATGAAAAGGATAGATGTTTGAACCTAAGCTATAGGGAACCAGGGACTCGGATCACCTTTGGATCGGAGGAGTCTCTAGTAATGGATAGATGGTTGGTCCCAGGCTATAAGGAACCAACGTCTCGGATTACCTCCGGATCAGAGGAGTCTTGAGAAATGGATTGATGGTTGGTCCTAAGCTATATGGAACCAACGACTCAAAACACCTCTGGATCAGAGGAGTCTCGAAAAAAGTATAGATGGTTGGTCCTAGGCTATAAGGAACCAACGACTCGGGTCACCTCTGGATCAGAGGAGTCTCGAGAAAAGGATAGATGGTTGGTGGGTCCTTGGCTAGATGGAACCAACGACTCAGAACACCTCTGGATCAGAGGAGTCTCGTGAAAAGGATAGATGGTTGGTCCTAGGCTATTAGGAACCAACAACTTGGGTCACCTCCGGATCAGAGGAATCTCGAGAGAAGGATAGATGGTTGGTTGGTCCTAGGCTATATGGAACCAACAACTTGGATCCCCTTCGGATCAGGGGAGTCTCGAGAAAAGGACTGATGGTTTGTCCTTGGCTATAAGGAACAAACGACAAGGATCTCCTCTGCATCAGAGGAGTCTCGAGAAAAGGATAGATGGTTGGTCCTTGGCTATAAGGAACCAACGACTTGGATCACGTCCAGATTAGAGGAGTCTCGAGAAAAGGATAGATAGTTGGTCCTAGGTTATACGGAACCAAGGACTCGGATCACCTCTGGATCGATGGTGTCCCAAGAAAAGGATAGAAGGTTGGACAGAGGCTATAAGGAACCAACGACTCGGGTCACCTCCGGATCTGAGGAGTCTCGAGAAATGGATAGATGGTTGGTTGGTCCTTGGCAATATGGAACCAAGAACTCGGAAACCCTCTGGATCAGTGGTGTCTCGAGAAATGGACAGATGGTTTGTCTGAGGCTATAAGGCATAAACGACTCGGATCACTTCCGGATCAGAGGAGTCTCGAGAAAAGGATTGATGGTTGGTCGTAGGCAATATGGAACCAACGACTCGGATCACCTCCGGATTTGAGGTGTCTCGAGAAAAGTGTATATGGATGGTCCTAGGCTATAAGGAACCAACTACTCGGATCACCTCCGGATCAGATGTGTCCCGAGAAAAGGATAGATGGTTGGTCCTAGGCTATAAGGAACCAAGGACTTGGATCACCTCTGGATCTGTGGTGCCCCGAGAAAACGATATATGGTTGGTCCTTGGCTATAAGGAACCAACAACTCAGATCACCGTCGAATCAGAGGTGTCTCATGAAAAGGATAGATGGTTGAACCTAAGCTATACGGAACCAAGGACTCAGATCACCTCTGGATCGGAGGAGTCTCGAGAAATGGATAGATGGTTGGTCCTAGGCAACAAGGAACCAACGTCTCGGATCACCTCCGGATCAGAGGAGTCTCGAGAAAAGGATGGATGGTTGGTCCTTGGCTATGTGGAATCAACGACTCGGATCACCTCCGGATCAGAGGAGTCTTAAAAAAAGGATAGATGGTTGGTCCTAAGCAATATGGAACCAACGACTCAAAACACCTCTGGATCAGAGGAGTCACGAGAAAAGTATAGATGGTAGGTCCTAGGCTATAAGGAACCAACGACTCGAGTAACCTCCGGATCAGAGGAGTCTCGAGAAAAGCATAGATGGTTGGTTGGTCCAGGGCTATATGGAACCCGCAACCCGGATCCCCTTCAGATCGGGGGAGCCTCAAGAAAAGGACTGATGGTTTGTCCTTGGCTATAAGGAACCAACGACACGGATCTCCTCCGGATCAGAGGAATCTCGAGAAAAGGATAGATGGTTGGTCCTTGGCTATAAGGAACCAACGACTCGGATCACCTCCAGACTAGAGGAGTCTCGAGAAAAGGATAGATGGTTGGTCCTAGGTTATAAGGAACCATGGACTCGGATCACCTTTGGATCGTTGGTGTCCCGAGAAAAGGATAGATGGTTGGTCATAGGCTATAAGGAACCAACGACTAAGATCACCTTTGGATCATAGGAGTCTCGAGAAAAGGATAGATGGTTGGTCCTTCGCTATATGGAACCAATGACTCGGATTACCTCCGGATCAAAGGAGTCTCGAGAAAAGGATAGAAGGTTGGTCATAGGCTGTAAGGAACCAACAGCACGGGTCACCTCTGGATCAGAGGAGTCTCGAGAAACGGAGAGATGGTTGGTCATAGGCTATATGGAACCTACGACTCGGATCACCTTCGGATCAGAGGAGTCTCGAGAAAAGGATTGATGGTTGGTCCTAGGCTATAAGGAACCAACGACTCCGATCTCCTCCGAATCTGATGAGTCTCAGGAAAAGGATAGAAGGTTTGTCCTAGGTTATAAGGAACCAACGACTCGGATCACTTCTGGATCAGAGGAGTCTCGAGAAAAGAATAGATGGTTGGTCCTAGGCTATGAGGAACCAATGACTCGAATCTCCTCCGGATCAGAGGATTCTCGAGAACGGGATAGATGGTTGGTCCTAGGCTACAAACAACCAACTACTCGGATCACCTCTGGATCAGAGGAGTCTCAAGAAAAGGATAGAAGGTAGGTCCTAAGTTATATCGAACCGACGACTCGGGTCACCTCCGGATTAGAGGAATCTCGAGAAATGGATAGATGGTTCGTTGGCTCGAGGCTATATGGAACCAATTACACGGATCCCCTCCGGATTAGAGGAGTCTAGAGAAAAGGACAGATGGTTTGTCCTAGGCTATAAGGAACAAACGACTTGGATCACCTCCGGATCGGAGGAGTCCAAGAAAAGGATAGATAGTTGGTCTTCGGCTATATGGAAACAATGACTCGGATCACCTCCGGATTAGAGGAGTCTCGAGAAAAGGATATTTGGTTGGCCCTAGGCTATAAGGAACCAACGACTCGGATCACCTCCGTATCTGCGGAGTCTCGAGAAAATGATATATGGTTGGTCCTAGGCTATGAGGAACCAACGACTCGGATCTCCTCCAGATCAGAGGACTCTCGAGAAAAGGATAGATGGTTGGTCCGAGGCTATAAAGAACCAACGACTCGGATCACCTCCGGATCAGAGGAGTCTCGCGGAGAGGATAGATGGTAGGTCCTAGGCTATAAGGAACCAACGACTCGGGTCACCTCCGGATCGGAGGAGTCTCAGGAAAAGGATAAATGGTTCGTTGGTCCTAGGCTATATGGAACCAAGGACACGGATCCCCTCCAGATCAGAGGAGTCTCAAGAAAAGATTTGATGGTTTGCCCTAGGCTATAAGGAACAAACGACTCGGATCACCTCCAAATCGGCGGAGTCTCAAGAAAAGGATAGATGGTAGGTCCTAGGCTATATGGAACCAACAACTCGGATCTCCTCCGGATCCGAGGAGTCTCAGGAAAAGGATAGAAGGTTTGCCCTAGGTTATAAGGAACCAACGACTCGAATCACCTTCGGATCAGAGGAGTCTCGAGAAAAGGATAGATGGTTGGTCCTAGGCTATGAGGAACCAACGACTCGGATCTCCTCCGGATCAGAGGAATCTCAAGAAAAGGATAAATGGTTGGTCCTAGGCTATAAACAACCAACGACTCGGATCACCTCTGGATTAGAGGAGTCTCGAGAAAAGGATAGATGGTAGGTCTAAGTTATAAGGAACCGACGACTCGGGTCACCTCCGGATCAGAGGAGACTCGAGAAATGGATAGATGGTTCGTTGGTCCTAGGCTATATGGTGCCAACGACTCGGATCCCCTCCGGATCAGAGGAGTCTCGTGAAAAGGACAGATGGTTTGTCCTAGGCTATAAGGAACTAACGACTCAGATCACCTCCGACTCAGAGGAGTCCCAAAAAAGGATAGATGGTTGGTCCTAGGCTATAAGGAACCAACGACTCGGATCACCTCCGTATCAGCGGAGTCTCGAGAAATGGATAGATGGTTGGTCCTAGGCTATGAGGAACCAACGACTCGGATCTCCTCCGGATCAGAGGAGTCTCGAGAAAAGGATAGATGGTTGGTCCTAGGCTATAAGGAACCAACGACTCGGATCACCTCCGTATCAGCATAGTCTCGAGAAATGGATAGATGGTTGGTCCTTAGCTATGAGGAACCAACGACTCGGATCTCATCCGGATCAGAGGAGTCTCGAGAAACGGATAGATGGTTGGTCCTAGGCTATAAAGAAAAAATGACTCAGATCACCTCTGGATCAGAGGAGTCTCGCGAATAGGATTGATGGTTGGTCCTCGGCTATAAGGAACCAACGACTCGGGTCACCTCCAGATCAGAGGAGTCTCGAAAAAAGGTTAGATGGTTCGTTGGTCCTAGGCTATATGGAACCAAGGACACGGATTCCCTCCGTATCAGAGGAGTCTCGAGAAAAGGATTGATGGTTTGCCCTAGGCTATATGGAACCAACGACTCGGATCTCCTCCGGATCGGCGGAGTCTCGAGAAAAGGATAGATGGTAGGTCCTAGGCTATACGGAAACATCGACTCGAATCGCCTCCGTATTAAAGGTGTCTCGAGAAAAGGATAGATGGTTGGTTGGTCCATCGCTATATGGAACCAACAACCCGGACCCCCTTCGGATCGGGGGAGCCTCGAGAAAAGGACTGATGGTTTGTCCTTTGCTATATGGAACCAACGACACGGATCTCCTCCGGATCAGAGGAGTCTCGGGAAAAGGATAGAAGGTTGGTCCTTTGCTATAAGGAACCAACGACTCGGATCACCTCCAGATTAGAGGAGTCTCGAGAAAAGGATAGATGGTTGGTCCAAGGTTATAAGGAAGCATGGACTCGATTCACCTCTGGATCGGTGGTGTCCCGAGACAAGGATAGATGGTTGGTCCTAGGCTTTACGGAACCAACGACTCCGGTCACCTATGGATCTGAGGAGTCTCGAGAAATGGATAGATGATTGGTTGGTCCAAGGCTATAAGGAACCAACGACTCAGATCACCTTTGGATCAGAGGAGTCTCGAGAAAAGGATAGATGGTTGGTCCTACGCTATAAGGAATCAACGACTCGGATTACATCCGGATCAAAGGAGTCTCGAGAAACGGATAGATGATTGGTCATAGGCTATGAGGAACCAACGGCATGGGTCACCTCCTGATCAAAGGAGTCTCGAGATAGGATTGATGGTTGGTCCTAGGCTATAGGGAACCAACGACTCCTATCTCCTCCGAATCCGAGGAGTCTCAGGAAAAGGATAGAAGGATTGTCCTAGGTTATAAGGAACCAACGACTCGGATCACCTCTGGATCAGAGGAGTCTCGAGAAAAGGATAGATGGTTGGTCCTAGGCTATGAGGAACCAACGACTCGAATGTCCTCCGGATCAGAGGAGTATCGAGAAAGGGATAGATGGTTGGTCCTAGGTTATAAAGAACCAACGACTCGGATCACCTCTGGATCAGAGGAGTCTCAAGAAATGGATAGATGGTTCGTTGGTCCGAGGCTATATGGAACCAATGACTCGGATCCCCACCAGATCAGAGGAGTCTCAAGAAACGGACAGATGGTTTGTCCTAGGCTATATGGAACAAACGACTCGGATCACCTTCGGATCGGCGGAGTCCAAGAAAAGGATAGATGGTTGGTCTTCGGCTATAAGGAAACAACGACTCGGATCACCTCCGGATTAAAGGAGTCTCTAGAAAAGGACAGATGGTTGGTCCTAGGCTATAAGGAACCAACGACTCGGATCACCTCCGTATCAGCGGAGTCTCGAGAAAAGGATAGATGGTTGGTTCTAGGCTATAAAGAACCAACGACTCGGATCACCTCTGGATCAGACGAGTCTCGCGAAAAGGATTGATGGTTGGTCCGAGGCTATAAGGAACCAACGACTCGGGTCACCTCTGGATCAGAGGAGTCTCGAGAAAAGGATAGATGGTTCGTTGGTCCTAGGCTATATGGAACCAAGGACACGGATTCCCTCTGTATCAGAGGAGTCTCGAGAAAAGGATTGATGGTTTGCCCTAGGCTATATGGAACCAACGACTCGGATCTCCTCCGGATCGGCCGAGTCTTGAGAAAAGGATAGATGGTAGGTCCTAGGCTATACGGAAACATCGACTCGAATCGCCTCCGTATTAGAGGTGTCTCGAGAAAAGGATAGATGGTTGGTTGGTCCATCGCTATATGGAACCAACAACCCGGATCCCCTTCGGATCGGGGGAGCCTCGAGAAAAGGACTGATGGTTTGTCCTGGGCTATAAGGAACCAACGACACGGATCTCCTCTGGATCAGAAGAGTCTCGGGAAAAGGATAGAAGGTTGGTCCTAGGTTATAAGGAACCGTGGACTCGATTCACCTTTGCATCGGTGGTGTCCCGAGAGAAGGATAGATGGTTGGTCCTAGGCTTTACGGAACCAACGACTCCGGTCACCTACGGATCTGAGGAGTCTCAAGAAATGGATAGATGATTGGTTGGTCCAAGGCTATAAGTAACCAACGACTCAGATCACCTTTGGATCAGAGGAGTCTCGAGAAAAGGATAGATGGTTGGTCCTATGCTATATGGAATCAACGACTCGGATTACATCCGGATCAATGGAGTCGCGAGAAACGGATAGATAATTGGTCATAGGCTATAAGGAACCAACGACACGGGTCACCTCCGGATCAGAGGAGTCTCGAGAAACGGATAGATGGTTGGTCATAGGCTATAAGGAACCAACGACTCAGATCACCATCGGATCAGAGGAGTCTCAAGAAAAGGATTGATGGTTGGTCCTAGGCTATAAGGAACCAACGACTCCGATCTCCTCCGAATCCGAGGAGTCACAGGAAAAGGATAGAAGGTTTGTCCGAGGTTATAAGGAACCAACGACTCGAATCACCTCTGGATCAGAGGAGTCTCGAGAAAAGGATAGATGGTTGGTCCTAGGCTATGAGGAACCAACGACTCGAATCTCCTCCGGATCAGAGGAGTCTCGAGAAAGGGATAGATGGTTGGTTCTAGGCTATAAAGAACCAACGACTCGAATCACCTCTGGATCAGAGGACTCTCAAGAAATGGATATATGGTTCGTTGGTCCGAGGCTATATGGAACCAACGACTCGGATCCCCACCGGATCAGAGGAGTCTCGAGAAAAGGACAGATGGTTTGTCCTAGGCTATAAGGAACAAACGACTCGGATCACCTCCGGATCGGAGGAGTCCAAGAAAAGGATAGATGGTTGGTCTTCCACTATAAGGAAACAATGACTCGGATCACCTCCGGATTAGAGGAGTCTCTAGAAAAGGATAGATGGTTGGTCGTAGGCTATAAGGAACTAACGACTCGGATCACCTCCGTATCAGCGGAGTCTCGAGAAAAGGATTGATGGTTGGTCCTAGGCTGTGAGGAACCAACGACTCGGATCTCCTCCGGAACAGAGGTGTCTCGAGAAAAGGATAGATGGCTTGTCCTAGGCTATAAAGAACCAACGACTCGGATCACCACTGGATTAGAGGAGTCTCGCGAAAAGGATAGATGGTAGGTCCTAGGTTATAAGGAACCAACGACTCGGGTCACCTCCGGATCAGAGGAGTCTTGGGAAAAGGATAGATGGTTCCTTGGTCCTAGGCTATATGGCACTGAGGACTCGGATCCCCTCCGGATCAGCGGAGTCTCGAGAAAAGGTTTGATGGTTTGCCCTAGGCTATAAGGAACCAACGACTCGGATCAGCACCGGATCGGCGGAGTCTCGAGAAAAGGATAGATGGTAGGTCCTAGGCTATATGGAACCAACGACTCGGATCTCCTCCGGATCCGAGGAGTCTCAGGAAAAGGATAGAAGGTTTTTCCTAGGTTATAAGGAACCAACGACTCGGATCACCTCCGGATCAGAGGAGTCTCGAGAAACGGATAGATGGTTGGTCCTAGGCTATGAGGAACCAACGACTTCGATCTCCTCCGGATCAGAGGAATCTCGAGAAAAGGATAGATGGTTGGTCCTAGGCAATAATGAACCAACGACTCGGATCACCTTTGCATCAGAGGAGTCTCGAGAAAAGGATAGATGGTTGGTCCTATGTTTTAAGGAACCGACGACTCAGGTAACCTCCAGATCAAAGGTGTCTCGAGAAATGGATAGATGGTTCGTTGGTCCTAGGCAATATGGAACCAACAACTCGGATCCCCTCAGGATCTGAGGAGTCTCGTGAAAAGGACAGATGGTTTGTCCTAGGCTTTAAGCAACAAACGACTCGGATCACCTCCGGATCGGAGGAGTCCCAGAAAAGGATAGATTGTTGGTCTTTGGCTATAAGGAAACAACGACCGGGATCACCTCCGGATTAGAGGAGTCTTGAGATACGGATAGATGGTTGGTCCTAGGCTATAAGGAACCAACGACTCGGATCACCACCGTATCAGTAGAGTCTCAAGAAATGGATAGATGGTTGGTCCTAGGCTATGAGGAACCAACGACTCCGATCTCCTCCGGATCCGAGGAGTCTCGAGAAAAGGAAAGAT
>JAMKQA010014542.1:0-14872 GCA_024699735.1 Posidonia australis
ATTTTTCTTTCTGTCCCAAACCTTAAATTCTATTTGCCATATTCTGGGTGGATTATGTTGGTTCAAGTCATCCTCTGGTTGATTTGGAAAGAAAGAAATCATAGGATTTTCAGGAATTCTTGTTTTGATGCATATGATGTAATCTGTGATATTATTTATTTCATGAACCTCTGGATAGATAATATTGTGGCAGGTTTTGAAAAGGATGAGATGATGATCTTTATGTCAGCCATTGCTGCCCAACCACTTGATTCATCCAGCCTCTCTATCCCTTCTTCCTCCAGAATGCCCCCAGGAGTCGATTCTTTGCCCCTTGCTGACCCTGGAAGAGGTTCTGCGCCACCTGAGGGCCTTTGAGGCTCTACTTATATGTTGCAGCTCTGTCTGCTGATGGTGTAATGTTTGAACATTCTTTTTTGGGCTGATGCCTCTACTGCTGTAATATTCTATACATTACTATGTTTTTCTTACCGGGCATTTAAAGTCGATGAAATACATATTAAACTTTTACCAAAAAACAACACAAAAATATAAAAAAACAATCCAATATAAGAATGAACAAGAGAGGAAGAAAAATAAATTGACAATTGTAAAATAAATAGATTAATGTAATGTAATGATAAAAGTTTTTTCAACGATATATCCAGATTACTAAATAATCATATTAATTTGTGTTCCAAAAGTGCTACAGTAATATTAAAAACAAAAAGCTCAAGAACTATTCGTAATAATAAAAAAACAACTATTTCATAAGACCATAAACTTATTTACACAAATAGAGTAATGAATTTTATATTTTTAAGTCCAATCCAATAATACAGAATTCGACAAAAAAAAAATGATACTAACCTGCTATGCTTGTTGCTCAACCTCTTCAACATTTGCTCCCACAAATCCTGATCTAATATGTAATACCAGAAGAAATATGTTAGGGACATCAAGGTTTTACTAGAAATATATAGAGTATTAATATGTGTGGAATGCCAAAAGACATAGCATCCATAAAGTAATAGTAACATGTGTAGCATGCATGTTACGTTTATTTTATTGGGAAAATAAAAATTTAACATGTAACGTGTGTAGCATCTCCCCGTAACGTGTGCAACATCTCCCTATAACGTTTATTTTATTGGGAAAATAAAAATTTAACATGTAACGTGAGACTCTCACCTACGTAACTTGAGTTGATGTCCATATCTACATTAAATCCAAGAAAAAGTAAATCAAGAGTAATAAACAATTCTTCACACATCAATACAACTAACACATGTAAAAAAATAATTAAAAATAGAAACAAATCTAGGCCATTCATTTGAAAATGGACAGTACTAGATGATAAATCTCACATTCTAAAAGTGAGGCCGGGCCTCATCTGATAATTTGCCTATATATATATATATATATATATATATATAGTCACACGGGGTACACCCATCAACGTCTCTTGGTGCTTGAGCTACCCAGAGATTCTAATCTCGAACCTTGCCAACACTACACCTAGGCTTCTCGGGGACTAGAATCCTGGACCCTACAACGCACCCTAGACTTGGGAACTCTAACCTCAGACTCTTCCAACAGTATGCCTAGGGGACTCAAACCCCCAACCTTGCAAGAAATAAAAACTCGACAATCATGAACTTGGACTGGCATCTAACCCTTCTGAGGTATCAATTGTGCCTAGTTTGCTAGTACGATCCTACGATCTTATGGTCTCTACCAAAAACAATGGAAAACCACAAAACTTAACTTAGGCAACTAACTCTCGACTATCTAGGAGTATCAATCATCCCTAATCTGTTGACCAAAAGTTTCGATCTCTTGGTCCCTCGAAATTTTAAAAATCATTTTCTAAAACCTTTGCAAACTATGCATTTATTTTCTAAATTCTTTTTGGAAACTATTTTCGTAAACTACTTCGAAAATCATCTTGAAAGCATCACAAACACCACACAGAAAGTCATTATCCAAAAGCCACAAAACTTTGTATTTGAACCTCATCCTAGTAATTGACTCTCAATCATCTAGGAGTATCAATTGTCTTATGCCTGTCAACTAGAAGCTTTGGCTTCTTAGTCCCGCAAAACCTCAAAAACATGTTCCAAACTTGTGTAAATTATGCATTTCTTTTCCAAATTCTTTTGAAAATCATTTTCGAAAATACTTTTCAAAAAATCATCTTAAAAGCCACAAGACTTCATACCCCTTTTTGCAAATCCTTTGGAAACCATTTTCCAAAACATTCAATATTTTCCCTCAAAAATTATTTTGGGAACCTTTTGAAATCACATACCCAAGTGAAAATACTCAAAATATAGACTCAGTGATAAATAAGAAGCCAATATACTATTATATCAGCAAAATTGGACAAAGACCACATTGCTGGTTTTGAACGCTACTTATGAAGTATCCAACATTTGATGCTGACATCCCCAGCATTCAACACCATAGTTAGCACTACTGAATAATTTTTAGTGTGCTCCACACAATTATTAGCTAATCCTATTGTTATTTATCAATTCTATTACATGACTAAGTCATCTAAAGGAAAACCTAATATTTCTAGGTCTTATAGTTTTGTTTGCATATTCAAATAATGGGGATTTGTGGATTAAATGAACCTAAAGTGTTGGACGCTCAATTCCCTATGTCTTACAGAAGACGTAGGTGTTGCTGTGTCTAACAACTCAATCCACAACCCACACTTAAATCCTTTCTAAAACATTCTTTTAGCCATTCATTTAAGGGGATCAAAACATGATTGAACAACAATAATATTAATGCATGCAATCTAGTACTAATTCTTAATCCCATTTAAATTATTCCTAGCTAAACATTCATCAAAATCATTACCTAGGCTATAGGACGTTAAAAAGCCTGCATCTTATGTTAGATGCAGATAGGTCTGCGTCTTACACCCTGGATGTAGACTCTAGCTAAACTCCTCCTAGTATCTAACATGCATTTCATTATCTTAACGAAAAATTGATAAAGTTTACAATAAGAGAATCGCAAGCTATATTGCATGCATCATGTATTAGTTTCAGAGATTAACAACACTTTTTCTGTGACAAACATGTAAAGCTATTAGAAATAAGTGTAAGTCGCGCCCAATGTTGGATGCATCCAGGCTTGTGTCCAACACCCTACAATAGGAGATTCATCTAAAAAACTTCTGAACCAACCTGCAAGATGCTAGCCAATGACATGGCAATCAAGGACACCTATAAACCAACTCATTCATACCATGCAACTAGAAATATAACACCAAAAACATGCTAACACAACTCTAAAGGGTGTGTACATTGCACCTAAAAGAAAAGCCTTCTGCCTTGCAACTCTAAGCTTTAATCCTTGCATGCTTCTCCCTAAGCATCCACAATCCTCAACCACACATGCAACAGCCAAAATCCTAGGAAATTAGGGCATACATCCAAGGAAAGAAGGAGAAGGAAAAGAGCTCACCGCCAAGCTTCCCTCTCTCTCCCTTTGAATTCTTCTCCCTGGAAACCCTGGAATCTCTCTCTCTTGCACCCTAATGAAGAAGAGAACAGAAGGAGGAAGAGAGTTCTCAAAATAGGGTAGCCCCATACATATATATAGATAGATGAAGTTTCTAGAAATAGCCCAGGATATTATACGCAACAATCCATGCATCTAACATAAGATGCACCGCATACTACGTTTAAAACTTAGGAATTCTAGAAATTTCCATTCTAGACATTGAATGTATGGTGCCTTGCGTTTAACACAAGACGCAAGTCTACCAGTGTCTAATACTCTAGAAATCTAGATGGGCACAATTCGGGTGTAAAACGTTGTTGGTTGTGCATTTAACGTTAAACGCATCACACTCTGCACATAACACCCTAGAATTCTAAAATTAGATTTCTGGCCTATAATGTTGCCTAAGAATCTAGGTCATTATAGCATGCATAAATAAAAACATAACAAATATTTATGATGGATGATCAAGATTGCAGGCATTTAATCAAACACAACAAGATAATAGTGTGTATGTGTATGCAAATTTGTGTATAATGATGTATGATGCATGATTAGCATTTTAAGGTACTTTGATTTTGATTATCACTTTCATTGTCGTATTTGTTATAGTTGAATAAATTCTATGTAATTTTAAGGAATTAATACCAACTCCAACGAGTGAGCAACCACACTTGTGATGTAGGCATTTTAATTAATTTAAGTATGATTTTAATATCTAAATCCTAGTCCTAATTTTAAATCTTAACCCTTAGTAACCCCTACTTGCCAGAAAGTCTCTGATATGCGATTTATTATAGTGTACATGTGTGCATAGTGTATCTTGATGTATTATACAATTATTTCTTAATCTTCTCTTTAATCTATTATCGAAAAAAACACATACAACACAATAAGCATTTAGAAACAATAAGAATGCTTAATCTAGGAGAAATAAAACATAACACAAATAATACAAGAGCAACACATTCTCTACATTTTCTTTGTGCATGAAGCTAAAATTGGGTAGGGAGAGATGTAACTAGTTATTGGTATTAAATTTTAAACTACATATTTTACAGATTACTAAAAAACTAGCATAAATATGCATAAGAAACATAGAAAATTGAACAATCCCATCTCTCTAATCACATTAATCACTATCTGTTCAAATATTCCAATATGTAGATAAAGTCGGAGACCCAAAAATGCTTATAGTTTTTTCATATATATGATAAAATTTGTTGATAACCTCAAAGAGTTTGCCTGATATTACTCCTGTGAATGTTGTGCAAGCTCAAGAAACCTACCTACTTAACTAAGTTGACAATCAAGCACAAATGACATGTAAATAAATGGCTATACTTTTTTTTTTTGCAAATCACATCTTTAAATGTTTCACATTTATGGCAAAAATTTATTAAAGATTGTCCAAACAATAAGAGCATAAAAATATTTTGAGAATCATAGTGGGTCACTGACCTTTCGATGAGAAAGATGCAGTGATGGCATAGAAGTGGAGTGGCAGGCAGAGGGGAGGTGTAGGCGGGGAGGAGTGGTAGGTTGAGGGGAGGTGGTGGTGGTGGAGAGGAGGCACCAGAGAGGAGTCAGTGGCGACAGAGAAGAGTTGCAATCGGTGGTAATAAAGGAGGAGTTTGTGACAAGGAGGAGGAAGAGAGGGTGGAGGAGAGGATGGCGATGTTGACGAAGAGGCAATTTTAGGTTAGATTTTACGAGGACATAGCAAAGAATATGTCCTCGTTAATTGTTCTTGCAAAATTTAGAAATTCTACTAGTGTTGTTTTGTAACGACACAACTAGAACATGTCTTCATTAAATCCCTATTGAAATTTTACGGAGACATGTCCTCTCTAAGTCCTTGCTATGTCCTCACTATTTTTCCTTACTAAATCTAGAAATTTTAGTAGTGATGATGTCAAATAATACATGATATGATATTACATATAAAGACAACATGGAATAAATGAATCATCTGTTGAGCATAAAGATTTGTATTATTGAATATGATGTTAAATAACACATAGTTTGGTATTACATATCGTGGTAATATGAAATATATATGATTCGAACATTACATTATCAGCAATCTACATAAGATCTAAACATATATATCGTCCTGTAGTGGGATCGTCTTGGGAGGAAAAGGAAATATTTTACTTATCAATAGTTGTTCTCCTTGATCTTCTGCTTGGGCGTGGGTGAACAGGCATGATGATCTAGAATCTAAAAGCTCTTTCTCCTCTCTCTGTCTCTATCTCGGGATCTATGTCACTAGATTTCTGAATGCGTGCATCTGATCTCTCTGAATTCCGATGTTGTGTAGATCTTTACTTATCGATCTCTAGGTGGAAGTCTTTCTTTTGCGTAGATATCTTCAACGAAGGAGGGAGTCTTTATTTATAGGAAAGTCACTCAAGTTGAATTCAAATATGCATATCTTTAAATTGTAAGTTTAAAATATACAAGAGTAGTATATCTCAACGATGTTTTTTTACCTTCTACCTTATATGTATGTAGTAGAATTTGTTGAGTAGGCTCGTAGTGTATGATTGACTCGACAAGTCGATTCCCTTACGAAGGTATGCCATATATATATTGAATCTAATTTTAATGGACTTTAATTCTTCGTAGATTTGTATTGAATTTGAAATTTCTTAACGTCAACATTGATCCAGTTACAATTCTGGACAGATCATTTGCCATATCTCTGATTAGTCAGCTAGAATTGAAGAAAAAAACTCCATGAACACTCAAATTTTATTGATAGCAATCAAAGAATCAACAAACCAGATGTAGATCTCTGCTACCTCTGCAATTCCCAATTTGCTGAACTTGAACTTCTACAGATCATATGATCTATCTCATGTGATTGTATATGACATGCATCATACTTGTCAACGGTAGGATTTATTTAATAAGCAATGGTTTCCATGTCAGCCAAAAGTTCCAATGCTTGCTACAAAACAAGAGTAAACAGCTCGACTAAAAGGAAGAGTTACTATGATTTAGTGCTCTTTCTTCAAGAGTTCTCCCTCACTACTACATCCACAACCCCACCGATGCCCAGAGTCGAAGCAAGTAGCCTTGAGGCGTGACGAGCTCACCCAGGGCGAGGAGTATCCAATCCTCTCCGTCATGAGAGCAATCCGGGCCGTGTGTTTCCAAATGACACACACAGCGAACAAACATCAATCCGTAACAGGCTAACAACAAATATTGTGTGCTAAAAACCAAATAAAATTCTTGCAAAGAGAGGTCGTGGGATTTTTATTTTGTGATTCATCAACAAATATCGAAGGGCCTCAACTCCAAGATATTTAACCACTTTCTTTCCCATTTCAACGAATTGTCAGTTTGTCACCCTTACTTACCGCTGAGCAGGTCCCACTCTCTCCGTCTCTCCCCTACTCCTCTCCTTCTCTTCTGTGGATAAGCTTCCCTCCCTTCCATCCGCTCGGACAAAACGAAACAACTCCATGCGTGAACATCCTCGGATGAAAATATCATCAGGTACGAAATCCACCTCCAAGAACAATACTTGGATGTGAACATCCTCTCCTCCTCCTCACCTTCCAACCACATCAGAAAAGAGCAATTCGGCGGGTGCTGTCAGTGGTGGAGGGACTTGGGAGATGGAGGTGATTCTCGCGCAGCACTCGCCCCACCTCCTCCCGAGGGAAATCTGCCACAGAGTCCAGTACCATCCCTCCACCACCACTTACCTCTCTCCCGTCCACGTCCCCGCGGGGTTCCAGAAGGGGAGGTGCCAGGGGTGGAGGAGGAGCAAGGGGAGGAGGGAGGTGGAGGTTCTTGCCTTCTGGAAGAACCTGTCGAAGCCCACGTCGGTGGAGATGGAATCCATCACGGACACGGACCAGCTGGACGACATTCTCCGGAAGTCGCAGGAGGATGACAACAGAGCCATCGTCGTCGATTGGTTGGTATCTTTGCCTTTTGAGTTCTTTGGAGTGAGATGGGTTGGTGTCTGTGATGGGTGTTTGATGGTGTTTAGGATGGCTGCTTGGTGCCGGAAGTGCATATACCTGAAGCCTAAGATGGAGAAGCTCGCAGCTGACTTCCCCAAGTAAACATATTGTCGACTTTGCTCTGTTTTCTTCTTTTCTTTTCTTCCTTTTTTTTTTTGATAATGTGTAACGACATTCGTTTGTTATGTTTGAAAGTTTGACAACATGATCTTGCTTGGCCTGCTTCTCATTGCCGGAGTGCAAAATTTAATGATCTTCCCATTGTTGAAAAAAACCCAGTTGCGAAATTAGCTGATAACAACACCTCATAAACTGTCATCAGAGCTCATTGCTGCAGAATTCGACATTTATAGAAATCCAGTATATCAAACAAAATATGTTTCATCAATATTTATTAGTTATTACCGTTTGTTAAGTCACAGTCATAGCGTAAGTCAGTCAGCACCCTAACCTAAGTTCACTTGTTTTGAGGAATCGTTTGGTAAAGTCTTAATTTTTCAATCTAAGTGTAGAAGTTAGTTTTTAAGTAGAAGCAGCCTTATTTTAGTTTTTGAAAATAAAAAGGAATTACTATTCTAAAAGGTACAAGTTTTTGAAAAATTAGTAGTATTTAATAGAGTTATTGGACCATTGTAATTTTCAAAAGCTGTCTAAAAATCAAACTAAATAGATCTTGAGTACAAGATAGAGTTGACCACAACTGATGATGGTAAGGATTTTTTATCACGTACACAAACATAGGAACTCTGGGAGACAAATACCTTTCAATTAGGAACACAACAATCAGTGGAGTAGAAAGTTGTGGTTTTACTATAAAATTACATTGAAGAACTCATATAGAAAATTTGTAGAAAAACTACGAAATCCTCTTTGTAGTTTTTTGTATTGCCTTTGGTATTAGGATTCTGTGATCCCTAATTTTGTATTATCATGAACATTTTTTTTTTCTTTTGAAGGTGGTTTCATAGTCAAGAATGATAATATTAAAGTTTACCGTTATCAATAAAAAATTACAAAATCCTAGAGCATGTCATTGTTGATTATCAACTATAAGCTAATTATGCCACTGAAACCTGATGCACCAATATGGATGATTATTTTGATATTCTCATCTAGAAAGACGTCTTTTTAACAACAAAAGGGCGCAAAATCCCACAAAGATGATAGATGTAACTTGTGTCTGAGTGGCTCTAACCCTGCAGAGTAAAGTTCTATTGCGTGGATGTGAATAATGTCTCCCAAGCTTTGGTGAAGCGTGGCAATATTTCTGTGAGTTTACTATCATTGTGCATTGAACTTATTATGTTTTCACCTATAAGTCAAATAAAAATCACCTAGTTATAGATTACTTCTTAAATATAAGCATCTTATAAATCTTTCGATCTCATTTTTTCCCTCTTCTGTGTTTTGCCTCATCGACAATTTCTGGGTTCAATTCAGAAAATGCCAACTATTCAGGTCAGAGACACTTCTTTCTGAGTAAACCAAATTGCTCCATTTGATTTTCTAGTTACTAATTTGTTTCGGATCAGCAAACAAGTGTGTTTTCTTACAGCTGTGGAAAGAAAGGGAGATGAAAGCAGAGGTAATTGGAGGGCACAAAGCTTGGCTTGTGATGGAGGAAGTACGAGAGATGATCCAAAAACATAGCTGATGGTTGATATATGTGGCAAAGCATGTACTGTTAAATGTACAAGTTGATTAGCACACATATAATATATAATATACACTGAAAATACATGATGTTTTTTCTTTTCGATTCCTTGCCATACATTGTAAAGCTCCTTTCTCACGGAATCTTAGTTGAAAGTATCACTTAATTCCACCTATTGTTGTGTAAACAGAATTTAGAAATGGATCAGTTGAGTTTAAGCCTTGAACTCATTGTATAAGGTCTGTCAGATGTCTGCTTTCGTCATTGGACAGGCAGAGTTTTTGGATGTCTGAAATGGATGTCTGCTAATACACTATCACAACTCAAGAAAAAATAGACATCCACATCAGAAGTCTGTTGATGCATCCTTTCGATATAATAGAAAAACAGATGTCTGCACTAAACGTCCATTGGAATATTGTGTCAACATAATAGATAAACAAATGTCTGCGTCGGACGTTTGGTTCGCTTGCAGTTTGAATTCAGAGTTTCAAATGAACGTCTGTTACAATGATTATAAATATATAATTTCATTTTAGTGTTTTATAACAAATGTGTTTTTAGCTTGTAACTCAAGAGAAGGACAACGACTACTCTCCTACGTTTCGTCTTTCATCCTTGCATTTCCAAAATATAGTGGATTTAAGTTTTCTTCCGCTTATAGATGTAGGTTTCGATTGAATAATGTAAATGCTTGGTGTTTTGTGGTGTGTTCTTCTTTCTTTTTTCTTTTCTTACACTATTTCTCTTTCTAATAAGTTTTGGTTGTTAGTTTGTATTATTCCATACATCTTTTACATGTTTTTTAATCCATATTCCGCAATTCCTTCAATGACTACGTCTCTTAACAAGTAGTATCATGGCCTTGTTGTTAGGGTGTTTGATTACTCGAAGATGTCTACAACTAAGTTTGAGATTGAGAAGTTTAATAGGGACGTCAACTTCAGTTTTTGGCAAGTGAAGATGTGTGATTTTTTGATTCAAAATGGGTTGAAGAAGGCTATTCTTGGAAAAGAGATGAAGTCGAGCACCATGGTAGATGAACGATAGGAAAAATTTGATGAAAAAGCGTTGACTATGATTTAGTTGTTCGTGTCCAATGAAGTCTTGCATGATATTGTCTATGAAGAAAGTGCAGTGAGTGCTTAGCGGAAACTTAAATCTTTATACATGACGAAGTTTCATGTTAATTGTCTACATTTGAAACAAAGGTTATATATGCTTTGCTTGAATGAAGGTATGTATGTTAATTATCACATGGATGAGTTTACTTCTATTATTATGAATTTAGAAAATGCTGATATTAAGATTGATAATGAGGACCAAGCTTTGTTACTTTTATGCTTTGTGCCACCATCCTTCAAAAATTTTCAAGAAACCCTTCTCTATAGGAAAGACTCTGTTTCTTTGGAAGATGTAAAGAAATTTTTGCTTTCTAAAAAATTAATAGATAGAGAATTAACTCGATAAGGAGATGTAAAGAGTGAAGTCATATTTACAAGAAGAAGATCAATAGAGAAAGTATCGAACAACAACAAGAATAAGTCCAGATCAAAATTCAAGTTTTGCAACTACTGCAAGAAGAAGCTACACAGTATGGAGGAATGTTACAAGCTACAAAATAAAGAAAAAAAGGAAGAATGACAATAAGAACCTAGGTAAGCTGGATGCAACCCATGAAAATGTTGTCGATGAAGATTCATATGATTTTGTTCTTCTTATCACAAATGAAAGTAAATACAAGAATGAGTGGATATCTGACTTCGATTGTATTGATCATATGTGTCTTAACAGATATTAGTTTTCCACTTATGAATCTATTGATGGTGGTGATGTGTTCACGGGGAATAACTCACCATATAGAACCGTTGGGAGAGGAACAATTCAAGTCAAGATACATGATAGTATAGTAAAGACATTATTTATCGTTCGTCATGTTCCAGATTTGTCAAATAATTTCATTCTTTGGACATTCTTGAATCAAATGGGTTGAATTACTCAAATGAAGGTAGAGTTTTGATTGTTTCCAAAGGAGTTTTGGTGGTTATGAAAGCCAATTGTATTGAAAGTGTATATATATTAAGGAAAGAACAACTACAAGTTCAAATGCATTAATGACATCATTATCACCTAATCTTGAAGATGAGATAACAAGATTGTGGCATTTGAGGTTAAGATATATGAGCGGGAAAGAAATGACATTGTTGAGCAAAAGGTAACTCTTCAGTGGCTAGTGCATAGGTAAACTTAACTTCTGTGAGCATTGTGTACTTGGAAAAATGAAAAGAGTAAGTTTCAAAACAGGTATCCATAAAACCAAAAGTAAGTTGAACTATATTCACTCAGATTTGTGGGGTCCGACACATATTTCATTCCTTAAAGGTGCCCAATACATGTTGACATTTATAGATGATTTCTCAAGAAAAGTATGGGTTTATATATTGAAGTATAAAGATGAAACATTTTAGTACTTCAAGCAGTGAAAAGCTTTAATGGATAATCAAACAGGAAAGAAAGTCAAGTGACATAGAACAGATAATGGACTTGAATATTGCAATCCACAATTTGATGAATTTTGCAAAGACGAAGGCATTGGGCATCACCATATTACTCCTTATAGTCCTCAACAAAACGGTATTGTAGAACGAATGAACCAAACTTTGGTTGAAAGAGTTCGATGTATGTCGTTGAACGTAGGTTTTTCTAAATCTTTCTGGGTTGAGACGATGTCTACTACCTATTACTTGGTGAACCGATCTTCGACATCGTTTGTTGACTTTCAAACTCCATAAGAGGTATGGTCTGGCATTCCTGTAGGTTATTCTAAAATAAATTTTTTTGGATATCCAACATATGTTCATTGTGATAATGGAAAACTGAATGTTAGAGCTAGAAAATGTATTTTCTTGGATTATACTTCTGATGTAAAAGGCTATAGATTGTGGTGTAATGACACAAAGATTCTTAGATTATTGATAGAGAGGAATGTTGTCTTTCATGAATTAGTCTTGTTATCTTCAATAGAAGATTCTGTTGCTTTAGGTTCTCAAGAAAGTGTTTTCAAGCAGGTGGAGCTAGAAACTGAGTATCTACAACCTGATACAGTTGATATTCACGATGATGAGCATGAAGAGGATGAAGCAGTTGAAGAAGAATCATATAGCATTACCAAAGGGAGATTAAGGAGAACAATTAAGTCAAATCTAAGGTATACTTACTCAGCAGCTGCATACACACTTTTAGCAACAGAAGAAACTACAGATGGAGGTGAACTTTCTTCATATTCTGAGTTATTTCTGCATATGATTCGTCTTCCTAGTAGTTTGCCATGAATGAGGAGATAGAGTTTCTTCAAAGGAATACAACTTAGGTCTTGGTTGACCCACCTAAAGACAAGAAGATTCTTAGTTGCAAATGGGTGTTCAAAAGAAAAGATGGCACACATGGAACCACAGATTCAAAGTATAAAGCTAGTTTAGTTGTTAAAGGCTATAGTCATTTAGAAAGCATTGATTATAATGATATATTTTCACTTGTTGTTAAGTATTCCTCTATTTGTGTTTTGCCAGCATTGGTCGCAGTTTATGACATGGGTTGGAGCAACTAAATGTAAAAATGACTTTTCTACATAGTGAACTTGATGAACAAATTTATATGAAGCAACTAGAAGGTTTTGTTATTGAAGGAAAAGAACATCATGTTTATTTGCTAAAGAAATCATTGTATGGCTTGAAACAATCACCGAGACAATAGTATAAGAGATTTGATACTTTCATGCTTCATACAACTACCATAGAAGTAGTTTTGACAACTGTATTTATATGAAGAAACTTGATGATAGCTCTTTTGTCTATTTGTTTCTATATGTTGATTGCAGCCACAAATAAATATGAGATTTGCAGTTTTAAAGCCTTACTTAGTGGAAAATTTGAAACGAAAGATTTAAGACCATGAAAAAAAATTCTTGGCATGAAATTTATAGGGACATAAAGAACAAGAAGTTGTACCTTAGTCAACAAAAGTACTTGAAGAAGGTTTTACAACGTTTTGGGACGGAGAACTTTAAATTAGAAATAATTTCTCTTGGAGCACACTTCGAGCTTTCTACAAATCAATCTCCACACATAAAAGAAGAGAAGGTTTACATGTTTCGTATTCTCTATTCTAGTGTAATAAGAAGCATTATATATGCTATGATTTGCACTCATCTAGACATTGCCTAGGCTGTTAGTGTTGTGAATAGATATATGACAAATTCAGGAATGGAGCATTGGTAAGTAGTAAAATGGATTCTGAGATACCTCAAAGGTACCTTGAATGTTCACTTGGAGTCTAGGAGGAATATGGGAGAGTTAGTTTTGTTGATTCAGATTTTGTAGTTGATCGTGACAAAAGGTCTCCTACAAGATACCTATTCTCCATTGGAGGTTGTGTAGTCAGTTGAAAGTTAACTTTGCAAGCTACAGTAGCATTGTTTACCACAGAATGTAACATTCGTAAATTCATTTTTATAATTATTTACATTTTAATGAATTTATTCTAGACAAGTGTTATTGTTCCGAAGCCTATTTATGTAATTTTGTGGCTTTTGGGCTTCGACGTTGTAGGCTAGCTACTGTTTGTGTGTTTCCTGTGCTTATCCTCACGCGGTTGGCACTGTACTTGTTTGGCACTGTGAGTAAGGCACTGTGCTTATGGACTCGTGTATGGGCTTGTGTGTGGGCCTGTATGGATGAGCTGGTAGTTGGCATCGTGCTAGGAGTTGGGTAGTTGTGTTGTGGTGAGGGGTGTGGTTAATAGGTGGGGCGGTGTTGATGAGCATGCACGTGTTCACCTTCCTCCTTGCGTAGCCTTTTAAGCCCGAGACACCCTCCTCATGCAGTAGCTCGACCACCTCCATTTCTTTTCTAGCCCGTCTTTCTTCCCTTTCCAAGCACACCACCTCCTCCTCCTCCACTACAAGAAAAATTAGATTTTGCGAGGACAAAGAGCGAGGACTTAGCGAGGACATGTCTTCGTAATAATATAACGAGGACATATAGCAGGGATTTTGCGAGGAAAGGTCCTCGCAATACCATAGCGACTTTTTTGCGAGGATTTTTTTCTCGCAATGTCCTCGCTTGCTATTTACCGAGTGCATAGCGAGGAAATGTCTTCGTTAAAGTCTTCGCTAATTTAGGTATAAAATACCTTGACGTAGGTCGTTTTGCCCCTTTTTCCTTACCCTAAATACTCGTCCGCCTCCTCCTCCGCCTCTCATCTGTCACTCGATCTCCTCCGCGTTCTTGACGGTGCTCCTCCGTAGCACCTCCTCTTCCTCCTCCTCCCGCCTGTCGACGGAGCGAGCCTCCCCCCATAGACGTGCTCCGACGTTCTACACCTCCTCCCGCCTGTCGCCGAAGCGAGCCTCCCCCCATCGCAGCACTTGTTAGTTGGATTTCTTCTTTATGCTCTACTTCCCCTGTTTTAACTAGGGTCTTCTTCTTTTGATTATGCTTTGTGTGTGTGTAGTCCGCCTCGTCCTCCGCCTCTCCTCTGTCACTCGATCTCCTCTGCATCCTCGACGGTGCTCTTCCGTAGCACCTCCTCCTCTCGCCTGTCGACGGAGCAAGCCTCCCCCCATAGACGTGCTTCGACGTTCTACACCTCCTCCCGCCTGTCGCCGAAGCGAGCCTCCCCCCATCGCAGCACCTATTAGTTGGATTTCTTCTTTATGCTCTACTTCCCCTGT
>JAMKQA010014543.1:0-10878 GCA_024699735.1 Posidonia australis
ATATAAAAAAGAAGATAACATGGAGATTATTTAGCATGAGGCTAGCAAACATGTTTAATACAAGATTTCATGAATCATAGAGCAAAACATCATATATCATGAATTTTAAGCATGTTCCATCACATTTTCTAAAATGGCATTCAAAGGCAAAGGAGGTGGTAGAAAGCCTACATCTTTTGATGTTTCCATCTTGAAATATCAGAAATAAGATGATCCTTGTTGCTTTGGAAGGACCAAGGGTACTTTAGGATGCAAGGAAGAGCTCCAGAACACAAATATAGGTTGTTGGGTGGAAGGAGGAACTCATGCAAAAACTTGCTCAGTGCAGATCTGTTTCTCAGATTTCAGCACAGGAATTCTCTCCCAAAAAAGGTGCTTCTCAAGGTGACAAATGGTCCTCTATTTATAGGGATCTATGGATGGAGTAACCTATGGAAACGAAGGGCCTTGCAAACGAAAAGCCTCGAATATACCTTAGCACATTCGTTTGCAAAGGTAACAGCTCGGAAGATGGAAGGTCAACAGTCGCAACCTGGAAACGGCTGGGAGCCTGCATGGTGTGCCTGTGATGTGCACCTGGATGGTGCGCCTGGTTGGTGAGCCTACTTGGTGCGCCAACCCAGTTCACAGATTTCTTTAGGCTCTGGCTTGCTAATAGGTTTAGGGTCTGGTTTAAGGGTTGATCACATCCAAAGCAACATAAGGATACTCATCTCTAGGTCACCTCAAAATCGAGGTGTCTACAGAAATAAAGCATACAATCCAGAAGAAAGATCAACATACAAACCTAAGAGGGGATTTAGGAAATAATGTCCCTCTATTCTCCAGAAAAATCGTAGCTCCCTAAAACAGATCAGAGAGGTGAAAAGTCTCTCCCAAAGAAGGAGACGCACCAGCAATCTGCCCTGATGCAGATTGGAGCTCACCTTAGGTCAAGCCTTCAGATCGGTGTGCAGAGGGAAGGGGGAAGAAGGTGTTTTTATTGTAATACATACCTTCGAGTTTTTTACCTCGAAAGGAGAAGACCGACGCCGGCGAGAGGTTGAAGTAGAGGAGGTTGGGATAATCGGCTAGATATCTTCAGTATCCTCCTCAAGTAGCCAGTTTTTGAAAGCGTACCAGTTGAATCTGGTGGCCTTGTGCAAAAGACGCGAGCAGAGTGTCGGTGGTGCCGCATCCGTTGATCACAGGTCGCAAGGAGTTGCTAGGGTTCGTCGTGCCCTAACTTGCAATTTTTCCAGAAGCAATGGCCAATCTCAAAAGTAGACAATTTTTTTGGAATCAGTCATTATATTAATAAGAAGTCTTGGTTATGGAACCACCACCAAGAACAAAATAAAGTCTTCACAAGAATACAACCGTAATTCGTAGGACCCAGAGGATCCTCAGTACAAAAAAAGACAAGGCCTCAATATTACAAAGAAGGCCTAAATAGTCCAAACTTAGCCAGATTACAGTCACAATCTCAAAAAAAGCAAAGCCAATTACTACAAAGAAGAGATCATTTGGAGTGATCTGCCGTGTGATCAGGCAAAGGAGGCGTAGATTCAGTAGGGGTATTAGTTGTGGAGAAGGTAGGAGCTGATAGAGAGTGAGTAGAAGCTCCCAAATTGGAGTGATTGAGATTCTAAGAGTTCTGAATTTCCGAAATAGCTTGAAAGGAAGCCTCCCTTTCAAAACTTGTACCCAAATTAACTGTCCAGGAATACATAAGAGAGATAATCAAAAATATAACTTGATAACTAGTATTAGAAGAAGTGCAGAAAGTTCTCTTATTTCTCTCCTTCAAAATGCTCCAAAGTATTGCCGGAATGAGCACACTCCAAGCAAAATCAAGTAAAGAAAACCTACAATGTGGCTTATAACTAGCCATGTAAATAATTTGACCTTTAAAGGTATCCAAGCCTTTCAGATGGGCTTGTACAGGTGAAACCTAAGGCCACCATCATTTATTACAGTATAACATGCCTTAATAGAGAAAGGAAGAATCGGACAGTGCTGCCAAAGAATTGTATCCCTATCCAAATTAAATTGAACCCCAGATAAAAGGCTTGCCAAATGATCAACCTGTGTTTGTAGGACAGAAAGGGGGTTCTGTTGCGCCAGGTTATCAAAATTATTGAACAAACCATCTAGATTATTCTCAAAAAGCTACAACACCCTTTTAACTGAGGATTTTTTAAACCTTGTTATGTTATATAAATCTGGAAAAGAGTACTTTAAAGGTGTACCAGTAATCCAGTTATTCTCCCAGAAGAGGGTATTTTCACCATTGCCAACTTTCATTAAACTAAAGCAATTAAAAATACCAAAAATCTTTTTAAAATCTTGCCAGATTGGAGTGCAATTTCTAAGTGAGGAGTTAAGTAGAGCCCCTAACCCCAGTCTAGAGCAGTATCTGGCTCTAAGTAAACTTGACCATTTCATATTAGGTGAACCACTCCAGAATTTCCAGAGAAGCTTACCTTTAAGAGCTATACTGAAGATCCTAAGGTTAATTATACCCCAGCCCTTTTGCTCTCTGGATTTACATAGGGAGTCCCACTTTACCAAATGATAACTTTTTTTGTTAGGGGAGGATTGCCAGAGAAACCTTGATCTGAGTCTATTAATCTCTTTCTCCACCCTATGAGGTAAATGCAAGACTGAAAGATAGTAAGTAGGGATAGTTGATAGAATACTATTCACTAGTGTTAATCTGCCACCTAAGGAAAGGAGATTAGCCTTCCATGATGATAACTTATTGGAAATCTTATCAATGACAGGTGTCCAGTCATTATAGGAGGCCTTCCTATGATGTAGTGGGAGGCCTAAATAAATAATTGGCAAAGAGCCAGTTAGGCATCCAAGGACTTTACAACCCTGGTCCACTGATTCCACAGGAACACCCACTCTAGTTAAAGAAGATTTCTGAAAGTTGATTTTAAGACCTGAAAGCAAAAAAGTATGCGCTTAATATTAATCAAATTGTTAAGTTCAGCAGAAAGAAAAAGGATTGTATCATCTGCGTTTTGTATGTTAACTACATGAATATCCTCATTAGGAAGGTGTATCCTTGAGATGATGTGGTTGCTAACTGCTAAAACTATCATCCTATTGAGAATGTGGGCTGCCACAATGAATAAAAGAGGGGACAATGGATCTCCTTGTCTAAGTCCATTGGATGCCCCAAAAAAACAAGTAGGTGTTCCATTAGATAAAATGGAAAATCTAGCAGTTGAAATACACATGGAAATCCAAGAAATCCATTTATCTCCACAGCCAAGCCCTTTAAGGGATTTTAATAAAAAAAAACCCAGTTGACATTATCAAAAGATTTTTCAAAGTCTAATTTCAATATGAAACCAGGGACATTATTAGTCTTCATATAATTCAGAATCTCTTGTGCAACCAAAAAGCAATCCCCAATGTACCTTCTTGGAAGGAAAGCACATTGGGAATCATTAATAATCTCCCTAAGTGGAATAGAGAACCTAGAAGCCAAACACTTAGTGATTATTTTATAAAGACTGTGAAGTAGACTTATGGGTATATAATCTTTAATACTTTCTGCACCCTCTTTCTTTGGGATAAGAGTGATAAATGTTTGGTTAATTGGCTTGAGGAAATCTGGATTGGATGTGAGGTGCAGTTGTTGGAAAATGGATAGTAACTCTGGGTGTAAATAATTCCAAAATTCCTGAAAAAACAATAAGGGAAAGCCATCAGGGCCAAGAGACTTTTCTCTAGGAAGCTCAAAAGTACTTATTTTAATTTTAGACAAGCTAAACTTTCTCTCTAACCAATCAGGATTGGTAAGCTTAATTGGAAGCAAACAGTCCCAATTCAGAGAAACACAAGCACCAGGGCCTTTGTTGAATTGGAGAGTGAAGTGGTTTTCCAACTCCAGACGGATTAAGGAAGGGGAGGTCAAGAGAAGACCATTAACCTTGAGAGAGGAGATGGAGTTAATTCTTTTACAACTTTTAAAGATATTATGAAAGAAGGCAGTATTGAGATCTCCCTCCTTGAGCCACTGTACCCGAGACTTTTGTCTCCAATATGTTTCTTGTTCTAACAATAGGTTGGTATGTTCCATCATAAGGCTATTTTTAATAGTCAAAATGTCACTATCTAGGTTTTGAATCTCAGCCATGCAGTCAATCCTCATTATCTGAGCTTCTATGAGTTCTAATTGTTTCCTTCGCTCTTCTCTTTTAGGAATGACCCAATTTTTGAGTTGAGATTTGAGCTTTCTAAGCTTGAGAGCAAAAGAAGCTGTGGAAGAATCAAATCTAGATGAAACCTCGGAGTGTGTCCACAAGTTGATAACATAATCATGGCAACCCTCAATGTTGAGCCAAGATTTATAGAACTTAAAAGGGGGAGGACCCCAGTCCCTAGGCCTAGTATCCAGAAGAATTAGGGTGTGATCAAAGATCACCCTAGCCCTACCATAACAAATAGCATCCTGATTAGAAGCTGCCCATCCAGGAGAATAAGGAATCGATCTAACTTAACCAAAGTAGGAGAGGTCTGAAAGTTGGACCAAGTAAACAGGCAATTATTAGGGGAGAGATCCATTAAAAAAATCTGTCCAATAAAGTCATTAAACTTGGTCATGATGGGAGATATCCCAACATTAGATGAGTGTTCAAAGGAGAACCGGGTGATATTGAAATTTTCCCCAATCACCTAGTTACAATTGACAATATTGCTTAGAACATCTAATTCCCTAAGAAAATTCTCCTTAAGTCTTGGCTCACAGGGACCATATACCCCAGTAAGCCACCAATCCACCCCATCTCTACAGTTTATAAAATTGATTGAGAGACTATATGTAGCAGAAATGGTGTCCTGAAGTTAACAGAAACTATCATTCCACCCAATTAAAATGCCATCAGATGCCCCAAGAGAGGGCAAGTGGAACCAGCTGTTCAAATGCCCTCCACCCAGAATCCTAAGAAGAGAAGGATTGAAGTCTTCCTTTTTAGTCTCACTAATAATAATAATATCACATTTGTTCGATCTAATTAAATTTCTAACCGTCCTTTTTTTTTGCACTACTCCCAAGTCCCTTAATGTTCCAAGTAGCAATAATCATGTGGACTCTTGGAACAAACGAGGAGAAGGTAGAGTCTCATCAACAGACTGGGGCATCTTAAATTGAATAGGGTCTTAGCCCTGGTCCTTTCTAACCAAATTCAGGAAAGCTTTAACCTCATCAGAATTCTGAAAATTAAAACCAATGGCATTACAGAATGTCTTAAAATGATCAGTAGATTCCCACATAAGTACCTCTTTATCCATGACATTATAAGGGCTATCAACAGGATTAGTATGAGATTCATGAGAGCTAGCAGGGATATCATCAAGAATAGTATCTATACTAGCAAGAGTGATAGAATCTACAGAGTGCTCAATGGAAGCAGATAAATTACCTGGAGCATGAAGTGGGGTGGTTGGCAGTGATGCAGGTCTATCCCCAGTGCCCGATCCCGGATCCTCTTGCTCAAGGCAGTCAAATACCGCCAAAACCTTTTTAAATTTTACCAGAGAAAGATTCCTTGCCCTTATTTTCTCCTCCACAAACAGAGTAGCCTCAGAGAGCCCCTTATTGGTGGATGTATGTATTCCAGAGGCAGAGATTCCACCAGAAAGTGACAAGGAGGGTGTTGGAAGGAGGCCCTCTGAAATGGGAGTAGGATGAAAAGATGAAGAAGGACTGGAAGTTGTAGTCCAGACATTGTTACCACGCTGTGAACCCTTATCATTTCCCCCCCTCTCCCACCCTTGTTAGATTTAAAAGGCCTACGATTGGGAGGAATCCTCCTAGGAGCAGAGGAGGAACTATTATTTGATTGTGTAGGCCATGGAGGTAGAGAGGCAGGAACAGAGGAAGAAGGTGGACAGAGGTCCCAACAGTTCCTATACTTAATAGGATAGACCAGTCTGCCAAAGGCAAAGAACCTAGTGTCTGAGATATCCCTACCAATATGAAGCTGAATTCTGATTTTCGCGAACCCCAGAAACTTAAATCTATCAAGGGAGGTATCTACTTCTAAAATGTCAGCAAAATCAGATACCATATGTGCAAAGAGGTCAATATTTCATAGGTGATGAGGTATACCCTCCAACTTGATCCAAACGCCCTCTTCTTTAAGAGTAAAGATCGCGTTGGAGCTAGCAGACCAGGGGACATAAGATGCCGACAACATCTGTAAGGTAGAGCCATAAAGATTGAGGGCCTCGTTCCGAGAAGAACTGGAGGCAAATTTAATTAGAAACTTCCCTGGGGAGAAGTCCAAAACCTCCTCAAATCGGCCAGTTCATGCGCAAATTATCCTCCAAGGTGGACTTAGAAAGGTGTGGGGTGTGTAGGACAAATAATGGAGATGATCATAGGCAGAGGCAGAAAGTGGAAGGAGGTTCGGGGTATGAGGAGAGAGTCCAACCATCCTAGCATAGGAAGAGACTGATGTAGCTTGCTGTTTAAATCTGCAGATAGTTATAGAGTGAGAAGAAGAAAAGCACTTAAAACAAGAGCCTTTGTAGTGTCAGAATCGTTTAACGTGACCTCGAAGACCACAGGTGAAACATCTAGCATGTTGTGTACAAAAACTTACAAGGGGAGAGGGCTTCTTCCGTCGAGTGATCATTTCCCAGTGATCATGAGCATCGTCTTCAACGAACACTGAGTCCTCAGAAGGTACCGGAGCGGGTGTCCGCAAAACTCTAGACCTAGCTCGAGTCTTTGAGAGGCAACTAGGAGAAAGGGAGAGGGGAGAGAAGCTGGAACCCGATATTCCGGAGCCCGTATCACCAGAAGAAGAATGGCGTGAGGAAGAAGTAAGGTTAGCCTGCAAAGGAGGCTCGTATTCTGACAAAATCTCATTGTCAGAGATATAGGAGGCGTTCGTAAGAGAAGACGAGGCGTGTCCTACACTCGACGTGCATTGCATTAATGCAGGGCGGCGAACCAGAGAGCGGCGGTTCTCCCGGTTTAAATCCACACTACGCTTTAATCCCAAACCGGATTCTGAATAATTAAAATCATTAGGAGCAATAAGCTCATGAAGACAATCAAAATCCCCCCTGTAATTATTCGTTAAGCATCCCAATGAGTCACTAATCAAAGGGGAAGACAGAGGGTCAGGAGGGGAAAAGGTGGAGAAGTTCCACACGTTCGACGAGGCATTAACCCCATTGTCAGACCTGTAATAATGATCTTGGGAGCCACCCCAGCACAAGTCTTCCTCTTCGATATTCCGACGACTGCCGATCGGCGAAAGGGAAACCCTAGAGGAGGTTGCCGGGACGAAGAGGGGGTCTGAAGAGGATAGGGGCCCCAGATCCGAAGGGAGAGATTGCTTGGCAATCCTGTCAGATCAACCAAAGCAACGACGAAGGGCAATCAACACAGAATCCCCAGTCGTCGGAAAACACAGATCCGGAGATCGCCAGTCCCCCAAGTAAGACCAAACACTACTAAAAATCTCACAGAATACACTAGAAAATATACTACTCTTGATGATGCAACGAGTAAGGAAACCAAATTTCACAGGCAAAACATATACAAAAGGTAGAGCCAAATCAACATGTAGATCCAAGCAAGATTCATCCAAGCTATGACCCACCCATCGCCATGGGGATCGGAGTTCCCCAAAACAGATCAAGGCGAAAGGAGTCCTCCCCCAGAGAAGAGGGTACTTCCCCGATCGACCAACGATCAGATCGAAGCAAACCACTGGACCAGTCCCCGACAAGGGGAGAATGACCTCAGATCCAACTACAGAAGAACATACCTGTCTCCCTTCAAACTTACTGAAGGAGGAGCGATGACGGTGAGATGTCCGGGAGAGAAAGAAGGTCGTTGGAGCATCAAGCTCCTCTTCCTCCTCCAAGAGGCGTGCTTTGAACGCACACCAGTCGAAGTTGGAGGTAGAGTTGGCCTGAAACCAAACCAAGCGTCGTCGATGATGTCGCATTTTTCTCAATACTTCGTGTATTAAGACGGTTAAGTTCTAATTCAAAAGTAGACAATTTTGATTTCATCATTTCGACAGTGACATTTGAGAGCACATGATAAGGAGATGGATCAAATAAGACATGCCCACGTGGCTTTCACATGAGGAGTCTTAGTTTTTTTGTTGTTGTAGTAGTTCTTTTGTCATTTTACTTGCTTCATCAGATGATTTTCTCGTGTACAGTTGCACTTCTTTTTCTGGATTTGAATTGATTCTTGTCCGTTTCCAATCTCCAGAGTAAGTCTTATTTGGCTGCTGGAAAATATGGACCACACTCTTTTTTTATTATTTTCCATGTCTTGCTTCCCAAGAAACGTCACGGACTCACTTCCATAAAACCGGTCCTCATGTCAGTCAGCAGCAGAAACAATAAAGGATAGACGCGGAAAATGGTTGAATTTTTGTTCATTCTCTCTTCTGCCATTCCACTTCTTCTCCTCTACCTTGCTGTGAGAGTATACTACTCCTTATGGTGGAAGCCCAAGAGCTTGGAGAAGAAGCTGAGGCAGCAGGGAATTCAAGGCAATACTTACAGGGTATTCTATGGGGATCTCAGAGAGGAGAAGGAAGCTATCAAGGAGTCATGGTCAAAGCCCATTGGTCTCACACACAGGATTACACCAAGGGTTTTGGCTTCCATTCATAGAACCTTGGAGAAATATGGTAGAAGTTCTGACTTTTGTCTCTTAAATTTATATGATTTTTTGATGTGATTGAATAGATTCAAGAAATGGTTTAGGAAGGTGTTTATAGAAAAATTTTCTTGTATTTAATAATTATTGGATTTAAATAAAAATTTCACTATATATTTATGGATATCTAATAAGTATATGTTATTTCTTCTTCTTTCTTTACGAAAAATAAAAAGTTTACAACATACACCTTATATGCAGACGATTACGTAAAAAATGTCCCCTAGATTCAATTACACACTTGCTTGAAGTTTTCCTTTATTTTTTTTAACTCGCAGGAAAAAAATCCATGAGTTGGGCTGGGACAACTCCAAGGGTGATCATAGGGGATCCGGAAATGGTAAAGGATATTCTTTCTGATAAGTCTGGACATATCACGAAGCCACCATCGAATCCTTTGGTAGGAATCCTGGCAGCAGGTGTTGCAAGCCTAGAAGGAGAGGAATGGGCCAACAGGAGGAAGACGATAGCTCCAGCCTTCCATTTAGAGAAACTGAAGGTCAGTTTTCATCATATGCTAAGCACATAAATCTTATCCACTGGGCACTGGTTACTGATGATCTCAGTGATTACAGGGAATGGTACCGGCCTTTGCCAGCAGCTGTGAGGATTTGATCAAGAGATGGGAGGGACTGATCAGTAGTGCTGGAGGGAGGAGTGAATTGGACGTCTGGCCGGAGTTTCAGAGCTTGACAGGAGATGTCATCTCTAGAACTGCATTTGGAAGCAACTATGAAGAAGGCAAGAGAATCTTTGAGCTTCAGAAGGAACAAGCTGTTTTGGCTATTGAAGCTGCAAGGAGTGTGTATTTTCCTGGTTTGAGGTGAGCTCGGATCTGAGTCTTCTAATTTTCTATGTGACATTAGTAAGAAGAATTTGATTTTCAGTTTTTACTTAACATGGTTTGGCAAGTAGGCATTCTTCGGTTAAGACTTACTTGGAGAAGATTTTGATTGTGAACGCAATGCTTGAAATATAATTTTTTTATGAACACAAAATGCTCTAGGTTTTTTGGATAAAAAGAATTTCTTCCTTTTATGGTTTTGTCCTGCATTCTGGTCTGTACATGCATTTTTTTTAAATGCTGAACTTTGAAATGATCCTAATTATTATTTGAAGTTTTTCTAAATTCTCATATAATGAGTGCAAACAAATATTAAAGTATCTATACTATTAAAATATAGATATTTAACTTAAAACCAATTGACAATGAATAGAAGAACATAAATTCAATCCTCACTTTTTCTAATGTAAGGTTATTTCAACACTCTCTCACTTTTAGCTTCTTTTAGGTCCTACAAATGCCTATTTTGGATATGGGTGGATGTGTGTAGACTTAGGTCCGTTCGGACCTATTTTAGTTCTGATACCATGTTTAGAAAAGTAATCTAAATTGCAAAAATAATTAAAGAATACAAAGCATATATATAAATTAGGTAGAATATATGGATCTACAAGATACATTAACCCATATCATTACTAACTAATAAAACAATTAACTCTAACAATCCTCCTCATGTTGTAACATATATATTTATCATGTTCAGTTGGTTACATAATAATAAAAAACATTAACGTCTTAAGGCCATAGTGAAAATATCTGTAGTTTGATCTTCACTTCTTACAAATGGTGTATGAATCTTTTCATTCATCGCAACCTCATGAACAAAGTGACAGTCAACTTTCACATGCTTTACGCACTTATGAAACATTAGGTACTTAATTGCTATTTTACTTGTTGCTCGATTATCATAAAACATAATTATGGATTCATTGTAAGGAACGCTAAGATTTTCAAGAAGAATTTTCAACCACATTAGTTTCCTAGTAGTATGTGTCATAACCTTGTATTTAGCCTTAGTACTAGATCGTGACACCATATTTTATTTCTTACTCCTTCAATACCTAAGATTACCCCTTACAAAAGTACAATAACTAGTAGTGGAATGTTGATCAAATTGAAAGCCATCACAATCAACATCAGAATATGACAATAACATTTAAATGACCATGATTGTGATATATCATCTCTTTGCTAAGAGAATTCTTCACATAGCAAAGAATACGAAGAGCAACCTTCTAATGACATATTTTAGGATTATCCATAAACTAATTGACCACATTAACAGTCGTGGTGGAGCCACAAATTAAATAAATGGGGGGGGGGGGGGGGGGGGGGG
>JAMKQA010014545.1:0-15012 GCA_024699735.1 Posidonia australis
CAATAGGAAAAGGTCAGGAAGGAGATGTTTAAGTCTTGCCCCATTCCACCATTTACTTTCCCAGAAAATTATGCTGCAACCATTCTAAACTTGAAGGCTGATGCAACAATTGACTAAATTGTGGTATACTTTCAATTCCTGCCATAAGGGTGATGACCTGCCTAAGGATGCGTTGAGGAGAGCCCCAGGCCAGTTCCTAGCAAAGTATTTTACTTTAAGAAGTTCTTTCCACTTGAGAGAGCAAGTGTTGGAAAGTAGCTGCCAAAGCAAATTAAATTTGAGAGCCAGGTTAAAGTTTTTAATATTTATAATTCTCCAGCCATGTTGATGCTTTGGTCTACAAAGTGTATCCCATTTAACCAAATGACCAATAGAGGAAGAGGAGGAATAGGATTTCCAAAGAAATCTGGATCTATATTTATCAATGGTTTTAACAACCTTTGTAGGGATGTGTAGCACAGATAAATAGTAAGTGGGTATGACTGAGAGAACAGAATTAACCAAAGTTAATCTTCCTCCAAGAGACAACTGTTTTGCCTTCCAAAAAGAAAGTTTTTTAGAGATTTTTTCAATGACTGGAGACCAGTCATTGTAGGTTGCCTTCCTAAAGTGTAGGGGAAGTCTCATATATTTTACATGCAAAAGAGAAGTGTTGCAACCCAATATTTGGGAAGATGTAGTGATGAGTGAACTTGATACACCTATGCCAGTAAGGGAAGACTTATGGAAGTTAATTTTCAAATCAGAGCAATACCGAAAGCAACACAAAATCCTCTTAATATTGATTATGTTGTTCTCACATGTAGACAGAAATAAGATAGTGTCATCTGCATACTGAATGTTCACTATATTAGGGCCAGCATTAGGAAATTGGATGCCAGATATCAACTTGGATTCCACAGCAAGAGAAAGCATTCTATTCAGAATGTGTGTGACAGTAATGAAAAGGAGAGGTGACAACGGGTCACCTTGCCTAAGACCATTGGAGGCAGGGAAGAACCCTTTAGGGGAACCGTTAAGTAAGATGGAGAACCTGGCATTTGTAATGCACATTTTTATCTAATTAATCCATGTAGGTCCACAGCCTAAACCAGAAAGAGAATCAAATAAAAAATCCCAGTTAACATTATCAAAAGCTTTCTCAAAATCTAATTTCAGGAAATAACCAGGAATGCCAGCCACCTTTATGAAGTGTAATGTTTCCTGAGCTACAAAGAAATAGTCCCCAATGTGTTTCTTTAGGATAAAGGCACATTGGGAGTTGTCAATGATTTTGTCTAAGACAGGGGAGAGCTTGGAAGTCAAAGTTTTAGTAATAATTTTATATAAACTATTCAACAAACTTATAGGCCAGAAATCTTTTATGCATTGTGCCCCTTCCAGCTTAGGGATAAGTGTAATAAAAGTTTGATTAATAGGTTGAAGAAAGTCTGTTTCTATGGAAGAAAACAGATGATTAAAAACCTCCAAGATATCTTCATTGAGAATGTTCCAGAATTGTTAGAAAAAGAAGATTGGAAAGCCATCAGGTCCAGGGGCCTTGTCTCCAGGTAGGAGCAACTAATTACTGTGAATTTCCTCTAAGGAGAATGCAGCTTCCAAGTCCAAGGGATTCTGAATTTTAGTTGGGATTAAGATATCCCAATTCAATTCAGGACTAGCTCTTATGGGTTTATTGAATTGTCTAGTGAAGTGGTCCTCTAGTTCCTTGGAAATAATGGAAGGAGAGAAAGTAATGTTTTCCCTTATCTTAAGAGAGTGAATAGCATTGGTTCTTCTTCTGCTATTGACCATATTGTGAAAGAAAGATGTGTTTAAATCTCCTTCTTTAAGTTATTGGATTCTAGACTTTTGCTTCCAATATTCCTCTTGGTCTTGGAGCAAAGAGAAATGTTCTGACTGAAGGTTTCTTCTCTCTGACAGAATATTTGCAGTTAACAGTTGGGATTCAGCTAATGAGTCTAAATGGACAATTCAGGATTCAATGGAAAGTAGATTGCTACATCTAACCTTTCTTACCGGCCTAATCCAGCCAATAATCTGTTTCTTAAGCTGTTTGAGTCTGTATGCAAATTTAGTTACAGGAGAGGAAGAGGTACAGATGTTAAGGGAACTGTACCAAGAGGCTTCAATGAAAGAGCTGAACCCCTCAAAAAGAAGCCAGGATTTGTAACATTTAAATGAGGTAGGCCCCCAGTCTAGAGAAGTGGTGTTGAGAGAGATGGGTATATGATCAGAGACTACCCTGGTCAGGCCTAGACAAAAAGAGTTGGGAGAAGAATTTGCCCAATCCATAGAGACAAGAAATCTGTCCAATTTAACCATGATAGGGGGCACTTACATGTTGGACCAAGTGTATTTAGAATTAGTAGGAGACAAATCCACCAGGAAATGACTATCAATAAAGGCATTGAATTGTCTCATAATAGATGAAATGCCGTACCTAGTGGAGTGTTCATGTGAGTATCTGGTGAGGTTAAAGTCCTCCCCAATGACCCAAAAGGAATTCACCTTTTTGCTTAAAAAGTCTAATTCCGCAAGGAATTCTGGTTTCTGAATTGGATCGTAGGGTTCATATACCCCTGTGAACCACCAATCCAGACCATTTGAAAGGCTAGTGAAATTAATAGAGAGGCAATGTATGGTAGGAATTGTGTTCAACAGCTTTAAAAATTTGTCATTCCACCCAATGAGAAGTCCCCCAGAAGCCCCTAGAGAAGGAATAAGGGACCATTGATTTAGTAAACCTCCTCCTAGCTGCCTAAGAGTATATGAAGTAAAGGTCTTTAATTTAGTCTCACTAATGATAATGACAAGACATTTGTTAGTTTTAATGAAGTTACTAATAACCCGTTTTTTTCCCAATGGAACCCAGGCCTCTAATGTTCCATGCATTAATGATCATTAATTGGGTGGAGAAAGAGAAAGAGAATCTAGGTTCTCAGTCAAGTTGGATTCAATATTTAAATCGATGTGAGGAAGTCCCTGTTCCACTCTAATAGAGTTAAGAAAGTTCTTTGCCTTATCCGTGGATTGTAAGGAAATTCCAATGATACTACAAAAAACAATGAGGTAATCATAGGACTCCCAATTGAGAGTATCGTTAAGAAAATTATTTACACTATCATCATTAACAACAACGATAGAATCAGATGATATAGACCCAGAAAGGAGTGGATCAGAATCTTGCATTGTAGATGAAGAAACAGAATCATCAGTAATACCTGGGGGGAAGGTTGGAGTTGGAGGCTGGGTCTTGTATGCAACTTCAGCATGGCCACTCACGTCATCTTTCTCCAGACAGTCATAGACAGTAAGAACCTTCTTGAACTTAGCCATGGATGGATTGCGTGCCTTAATTTCTGACTCTACAAACTTAGATGTTTCATCTCCAATGTGCAGAGACTTAGAAGAGGGGGAGTGGGAGTAAGATTGCACTGAGAAGGCATGACCTACCTCCGAGACCGAGGGTGGAATAGGTAAAATGCCTGTAGAGGTAAAAACAGGCTGGGAGGCATGACTAATGGATCGTGTCCAGACATTTTTTCCACCTGTAGAGGTCTTATTTCCTTTTTCACCTCTCCAACCTCTATTAGTCTTAAAGGATTTGCGAGTAGGGTTAAGACCAGAGGAACCAGATGCTGAGGGGGTAAATTTTGCAGGCCAGGCAGGGAATGGGCGAGTGGGTACAAGTGTAGGGGTAGCACTAGTGGCACATAAATCCCAGCTTCTCTGGAATTTGATGGGATAAACATGTTTGCCGAAAGTAAAAAAACGGCAATCGGGAATATCCTTTCCTGGATGAATCTTCACCCTAACTCTAAAGTAACCCAGGGATTTAGCCGAATCCATAGTAAAGTCTACTTCCAATAGTTCAGCAAACCCAGAGATCATGTGGTGGAAGACATCAGTATTTCAAAAGTGATGAGGAATACCTTCGAGTCGGAGCCATATCCTTTCTTCCTTCAACGTTAACACCGCGTTGGAGTTCGGTGACCAAGGAGTGAAGGAGGCGGAAATCATTTGAAGGGATGCTCCAAATTGGTTAAGTTAATCATTTATAATTTGAGGGAAGGGAAAAACAAACAGGAATTTACCAGATGAAAAATCTTGTACCTCTACCTCGGACGAGTAAGGCCAGTAGGCCCTAATATGTTCTACTACGGACTCCTTAGTAAGTTGGGGGAAGTGGGAGGTAACAATAGCACTCCGCGAGAGAACCAGAAAGTGGTCACAGACCGCTGCAGAAGGAGGTAGAATGATTGGGAAGTGTGGCGATAGGCCAGCCATAACAGGAGACCTTGTGGAGGAATCTTGCGGGGCCTGAAAGAATTTACAGATGGCCACAGAATGAGAAGAGGATTTGCATCGAAAACAAGTCCCTAAATATTTACATTTTTTAGCCTGATGACCCCAGTGGCCACATGAAAAACATCTACCAGATGCACGACAGAAACTTACCCAAGAGGAAAAGGTTTTTTTCCCTCGAAACCACCTGTCAGTCTCCCACAGGAAGGAGAGAAGAAGTTGAACTATGTCTCGAGTCAATCTCAGAGAGACGGGAATGGCCAGTTGCAGGAGGAGTAGGAGAGGAAAGAATAGAAAACCTGTTGGAGTTACCACTAAAGCGCCGCACGGAATGGGAAAGGGAGGGATAGGAAGGAGAGTGATAATAACATATGTCAGAGTATATCTCTGCGTCAGAGATTTTATCCGCATGGCACACAATCCCACTGACAAGAGCGAGATTTGAGGAGACTTCCTCAAGAAAAGAAGAAATTAGAGGCGGTGGATTTGAAACATGAGAGAGGAAAAGACTACAAGCATTAATGTTAGACTTGACGCGACTGGCCCGAGGGTGGCTAAACTTTCACACCGATAGAGGAGTCGCCGAATCGACTCCAGAGTGAATATTAGGAGCGTTAATCAACGTGTGATTAACGAAGAGAGAAGATTGATTAGCTTCATGTTGACTTAAAAAAGTAAGTGGTTTATAACTCGTATAAGACCACACAGACGACGAGGAGTTGCTTGACAATCTGACACCATTGTCAGTACCTCGAGAAACCGCCCTCGGAGAAGTCCATCGGCCAGGAGAAGGAGCGTCGTACGGATGGGCACCAGACGAACCACAAAGCTACACCGTCGACGAGGGAGGCACCAACCGGAGAACAGGCGGGGGAGAAAAACTATCCTTAGAGAGATTCAGATAATGAGATGTGTCTGAAGAGGCGTAGAGGGGGAAAGCATAGCTGCTCTGCTCCTGCGATGCAGGATCGCAAGCAGAAGTTCTGCTAGAAGCAGAAACCAAATATCGCTCATTATAGAGATTGACCAAAGAGATATGATGCGAAAAAGCATAAGCATATGAACTAGATCTAAGCATGTTAATATCAAAATCCGGAAGCATATCTAAAACACAAATAGAAAGAGAGTTTCACCTATAAGAAGACAAGCCAGATGATAAAAAAATCAAATTAAACACCAGGTCCAGCCTTTGGCTCGGGGACGACCCAAAGCATATCTGAAAATCAGAAGCATAATGAAACGACGCCAGACGAGTTAGATCTAACCAAGCAAATCTAAACAGCCACAAACGCTCCACTCCACCCAAGGGATCCGAGGAGGAACCTGATGGAAGAGGAACAGAGGCAGAATAAGAAGGGCGATACTTCCCTGGGGCGCTTACCTAGACTCGAAGGGAAGAGAGAGAAGAAGAGGATTTAGTCTACCTGAGAGAAGGAAGAGAGCGAAAAATCACATCACCGCAGGGATCGTCTTCGATTAGATGACTCTTAAAAGTCAACTAGTTAAAATCAATTATCTTGTGTATTAGAGTGGAGATTACCAGAAAGATGACAGCGACGCGAGAACTTCAGACCTCACGAGGGTCGACTCATATTTTTAGTTACTACTCACGCAATCAGACTAATAGATTGCTTCACAAAAAAAAAATAAAATCAAAAATCAGACTAACAGAACTCTACAATAATTATGTTAAAAAATAGAGCCCTGCACATGCATGTGCGGTGTACCCCGTTTGCATCAACCTGGACAATTCCATTATGACGGTAAACTTCTCAGAGAAAAAAGAACAAAATCTTTAACTTCAAAAGACTGGTTGATTTATTCTCTTGAGATGAGGACAAGCGACGTCGCCAACTGGGTCGCTGCAATTTTGCGTGAACCACAGCTCAGCTGGACAGATGCCAATAGCGGCTGGCGCAGTGGGTGCCTCCTCTCCGTATTTTGGATGAAGGGGAAATGGCGCGGGGTCGAAGCTGCTATCACAGGGATTTACCACTAACCTATTGTAGAAAAGGGAAAAACCCAGCTCAGATTCAGAAGAAGAAAACCTTTCGGAGAACAATACCGTTTCAAAGCGCACAGCCGCTATCACAGGATTGAGTAAATTCGCACTGGCCACTACTCGCTAGGATCTAGGCTACAGGAGACACCTCTGGGTAGTTAATTAAAATCCCTAATTACGTCCGGTTAAGAACGAATCATGAGAGCTAGAGACCTTTCGGAGAACAGTAGTGGTAGCAGCTCAGTAGCTCTCTCATATATTTCGTCCATCCAAACAGCAGAGGAGGAAAAAGCTCAATTCGCGTTGTCCCCGAAATATTCCTTCCCCGTAGTTTTCAAAAAGTTCGTCCCACCTGCACTGGAATGTAGAAGCACACAGGGCTTCTACAGTTACCCATTTCTTCTTACTTTTCAAAAAGAAAAAAGAAAAAAAAAAAGAGTGAACAAGTACCGATTTCTAATCATCAGTAGTGGCGGATTACAATTCCGAAGTAGCCTACTACTAACAGGGGGAAGGTAACGTTTTCCTACATATTAACAAGGAGATTAAGTTGTAAGCAAGAAGTCAAACACAACCACCTCCTCATGCCGCTCCTTTTTCTTTGCATGGGAAGAAGCAACAAGCTCCTTCTATCTCTCTCTCCCTCTCTCTTCTTCCGTCCTGCTGCAATGACGCAAACACCATTACCCTCTACCCTTTCCTTGCAAGTACTGTATAAAACAGCATCATTGTACGTAGCAGAGTCACATGATGTCATCCGAAAGAAACCATCCACTCCCCCCTCTCTGTGTGCTCATCTTGTTCTTGCATTGCATATATTGATACGATACACACCAACAACTTAACATTCATCTGGTGCTGATGTAGGAGAATATCTGGTGCACTGCACTTGCAATCTCGTCAGCTGACCCCAACCTGCACTCATCCTCCATCTGTACAACGTGCCATGCATCATCATCACCCATTCACCCCCACAACAAAAATCAATCAAAACCAACGTATATATATCATGGCAAACTTTTAGTAACAAAGTTCTTTAATTAACATAATCGGGTGGTTACTGTTGCACTATGAATCTATGATGCTTACCTTAAGATTGAGAGAGTAAAGAACGGAATCATCGAGGCAGGTGATGTTGAGGTGCAGCACCGTCAAGCTCAGCTCCTCCATGGCTGCAATGGCCCTCAGAAGCTGCCCCGGCCGTTTCGGCGTTAAGATTCTCAGGTTGACGTGGGTTTGGATCATCATCGCCTCGATGTCAGCAACGCCGGCGCCACCACTCCCATCGGCCTCCTCCTCCATCAGTACCGACGAAGATGACGAAGACGGGGAACAAGTCGCCGGTGGCTTGTTCATGGTGTACTGTGGCGAGGTGAAGAACCCCTCGAATGGAATTTGATTTCTTGCATCGCAACCGTTGGATCTTGGTCGTGCGGTTCTCGTTTGCTTCTCGGCCTGTAGGGACTGCAGGTGCTGCTCTAGCTCTTTGACGAAGTCGATGGCTCCACCGACAATTGAAGCCTGGTCGCCCTGCACCCGATCAAACCACAGCCGTAAGATTGGCGAATGTTGGAATAATGGACGGTTGATGATGGCATCGAGTGTTGTCATACCCGTTGGATGTAGCATGGAGGCATGAGAGCGCGGAGGGCAGCGAGGTGGTCGTTCATGAGACGGCGGCGGTTGCGCTCAACGGCAATGTGGCTCATGCGTTGGCTCTCGGCCTCCTCGGCTTTCTTCGACAGCCGGCTCCGCTTCCTCTTCCTCCTCTCCTCCTTCTCCTCCCCCTTCTCCTCCTCCACTGGGACGTCGGCGGCGTGGTCGGAGGAGTGGGTGACGCAGCTGTCAAGCTCCAACGAGGAAGGTTGCCGCAGCGGCGGCGGTGGTACTTGTTGTTGTTGTTGTTGGCGGTGGAGGAGTTGCTCCTCCTGTAGCCTGAGGAGGAGCTGGAAGCTGCCGGGGTCCGGTTGGGTCGATTGGTCGGATTCTACCTCCACAAAGAGAGCTCTTTCTTGAAGCATGTGGAGAAACGGCATCTGCTGGTAATGGTAGAGGCCGTTCATGGAGCTCTGGTGCTCTGCAGCAAATAAGCCATCTTGATCACCTCCTACTGCTTCTTCCTCGTCCAAGCAATCCAGCCCCAAGTGGTCTCCGTAGAACTGCTTGTTACAAGAGAAGTCTATTTGTCAATTAAAGTTTGCATCTTTTGTTTTCTTCGACATCCAGAAGAGGACTGCATGCTATCAGCATTGCACCTCGCATTCAATGGGTATTACGCAGAAAAGATATGCATTGAAACGAAATAGGTTTCTTAATCTAGAGAGCGAGAGAGAGAGAGAGAGAGAGGGGGGTGGACAGAGGGAGGAAGAAGGAAAGGTGCAGAGTATTTATGAGACTTACAAATGGATTGATGTGGTCTTCATGGAGCCCCTCCATTGGAGCAGCCAGCAGAGCAGCCGATGCTATGAGATTGACCTAGTACTTGCCACTGACGGACCAGTGGTGATGGCCACCTTCTGCTTCTTCACCTTCTTCTTCTGTTTCTTCTTTCTCCTTATCAATGTCAAGCAAGGGGAGTCAATGCCGTCTGCAGGGACAGGTAGAACTGTGGATGGAGAGCAAATCTCATCTACCTCGTCCCATCCATAGATATATTCCTTCACTTGCCTTGAATGCACAAGAACGAGTAGTTGGGTGGGCTGCCTAGCTATCACACCCTCCCCAGGGAAACATTAATGGGATGGTATTGATCACTAGTCGAAGGAAAAAACATTAACAGGATGGTATAGAAAGGAAGGAGAGACTAGAGAGCAGGAAGGGAAGAGGAGCGAGGAAGAACCAGAAGGGAAGTATAGAATGGGTGAGGAATGTGGGGTGGTGAGTAAGTAGCTCGCTAGCTAGGTCACAGGCCCTACTAGTTAAATAAGTCAGAAGCAGACATACTGCAGCAAAATTCCAAAGAAATATATTACAAGGAAACATTAATGTGGTGGTATTGCTGGACATGAGGATGATGAGAATGATGATAACAATGAGAGATGGAGCACACATTTTAAGAGAAAGGGATCCATGCATCCGGGCAAGCACTGGGATATGCCTCTGTGCCTGCGGTGAGCTTCTCATGCATTATTGTTGGACGCCGGGGTTTCCCAGCAGCTATGAAAAGCCGTGTGGAGTCTCTGTCTGACTGTCTCTGTCTCTCTCTCTCTCTCTCTCTCTCCATGGTATACACTATAGTATACACTTTTTACTACTGAATGAATAGTAAAAATGGAAGAGGCAGCACAGTGATAATACGGATTATGTATGAGAGAGGGAGATGTCATGATCAAAGGCAAAAAGTCTGAGTGGGTTGCTGGTGGCATGAGTTGAGTCAGTCTGGTCAGATGATGGCACAGATGGGGACTGGGGAGGGATCGATGATCGATCATAGAGGCGGATTAGGTCCAAGGCACCTGCACTGCAGCAGTGGGTCTGATCTGATTAACCTGCTGTATGGACTTTATGGCCTCTTCTCCATAAAGACCCAACAGAGAGGAAGGGGGACCATGCATGTTCAGCCTCTTTCTAGGTCCAATATCTATTTCATGACCCCATACTTGCCAGGCATGTGAGAAGATGATGAGGGTGAATCGCTCAACAAGGTCTCCTCTCTACAGAACCCAAATGGTGAGATGGTGATAGCATTAGACTGGATCTATTGGAAGCATAAAATGTCCCATTCTCTTGACAAGCTAACTATCAAAGAAGCTTGCTTTGATCATATGGAGGGGTCACCGGCTATCGTAGGCCAATCATGATGAGGTATATGGATCGATAGAGATCTCTCGTGCATGTTGGTGTCTCGTGAGAATTTGTCTTGTTGCTGATTAGCCTAATCAACATCAGAGAGAGGAGACAAGATATATACCAAAATAGAAGAACCCCTTGGCCGAAGGCAATACACTAACAGCTCGTCTTCATGGTTCTTGAAGACAAAGAACCAGTAGTCGAACAGCCTTGGAAGAATAGTCTTTCCAACATGTGACTTGTGTGTCTGTTTGTGATACTTTCTTTTTCTACACACACATATGCATAACATGTGTAGTAGAAATCTATTGTGGAAAGGTAGATTTAGTCTCATACAATTACTGGTCTGAAACTGTAGATAGCTAGCTAGCAACTTGATGTTTGGAATTTTGTGTTCCAACTCTACTCCAATTTTTCAATTCGGATGAACGGAGACAATCCACCATTACTCTTGAGATTTTTGGGAACAGGAGGAGGAGGAGGGAAGACCAAAAGAGCGAAACAGATGTCTGAGAGACAAGAAGAAAGAGACGGTGGTGTGGTCTCAACCTCAATGGACACGACACGGAGGATCTCTCTGACCATATGACACCCATCGCCATAAATGCAAAATTTGTACATTTGTACAACAGATCGTATGCTTTAACTCCACGCTCCAGGAGCAAGAAAATGAAAAAGAAAAGGGAGAAAAAAAAAAAACCAGGAGGAAACGGTAAAGAAGTGAGATACGCGGCTCATTAGCATTACCACTTACCCCGGCCCACCCCTTGCTGGCAGGCCCACACGCTTGCATGAGGTAGCATTTCCAGGGCTTGACTCCTTTTCGTTGTCGAGATTCCCATGAATGATTGTGAAATAAAACATGGTGAGGTGTGTGTGTGTGTGTGTGTGTGTTTTTTTTTTTTTTCCCTTGAAGACGGAAGAAAACGAAATATCCTACATATGATGATAGAAGTAGGATCTTGATGAAGAAAGGGAACACCATGCACATTCGGTGAGACAACTATACCACATCTACCTGCAAATTATCTACTCCTCGCAGAATTTGTTGTTATTCTACTGCTTCTCTACAGACAATAATTTTCTTGATGAACACATGACTGAGTTTAACCATTTCTCCTCGGCTCCTCGTTAAGTTCGGAAGTCCCACCTAATTTTTACAATTGGGAAAGCTTAATTACGAGACCCTTCCCAAGTGAAAAGAGCTCCTAGAAGTTAAGTTGTCGGCAAAAGATGTCTCCGCATTTTGAATGGGAGGGTTCAGATCCTTTTTTTAACATCGTTGAGGACCAACTCAATGGCATCCCTCCATTGACATGCTTCTGCTTCAAACCAGATCAGCTTTAACAATCTTAAGTATCTACGTCTATGTACATCTATCTCAACCGAATTGAATTAAATCAATATATATACATACATGCACACAGACACACACATATACATATCATAAAACATCTTAAATATAAACATAAATTTATATTTTTATTCAAGTAAAATTTAATAAGAGATAAACAAGTGCGATTTTACAATACTGTTATATATTATTTTTAATAGTACTTTAAAAACTATTTTCTAAATTGAGAAAAACACTACATAATTAAACATGTGTTGTATTTTAATTAATCATTAATCAATATTTTATTTGTTTTAGTCTTAATGATCCTAAGTAAGAAAAAAAAAAACAAACTATGAATCTAAGTAAACCAAATATAAAACTTAATGATTGATTAGATTTAATTTAAATAATTAAATAATTCGATTTGATTTTAATTAACGTGATTTTGTTTAAGGTTTTTTTCTGGATTGAATCACATGTACCCTTGTATTTTGTTATGTTTATGAGCTACATCATTATTATTATTTTTTTATGAAAGAGAAGCAATATAGTCTCAAAAAGCACACACACAGTAGGTACAGATTAACCTCCGACTTACCCTCGGCTCACCATGGACGGCAATTAAAAAGATGAAACGCAGATGTCATGAGGTCGCCCACTTGCTTTCTGCTAAGATCCTTCTACGTTGACAGCGTAGCTTGGAAGGTTGCCCTTGTCTCCAACATGTGTATCCATTAAAAACCACACCGCATGCGTTGGGCTGGTCAAACCCTGAGGTGGTTTAAGTTGTCCCTTTGCCATTGTCCGTCTTACTTGTTTTTGTTCTGGTTTTGACTTGAAGACGAGAGAGAGAGAGAGAGAGAGAGAGAGAGGAGATGCTGCTGCTTTTTTTTGACGTCTATATTTTATGGTACGGGTACTGGTCCGCCGGATGCTATGCATCGCTGCTTGGCAACTGCGCGCTACCCTTGTAACTTCTTCTCCTTTGTCTTTTTTGGTAACGGTAGATGGTATTCATAAAAATAGTTCCTTAGTTATGTAAACCACTATTAATGATCATCATGTTTAAAATTATATAAAATTTAAAATCAATAATTCTAGTTAAAAGTCAAGGCAAAGTCTGTGCCTATAATCATACATGACCTGAGAATAATACCTACATATGTCAACAAGAAACAATAGATTACAAAATTGATAGGCCATCTTATACTTCATTTCTTTCTCCTGTGGAACTTGATATATTATTAGCAGGTTCAGAAACTTATGGCTGGAAAGCCTCAGAGGGTCCCATAGAAGAAGTAGAGATATTTGGAACTTGTTCCACGGTCCATGCATTGTGCATGGAAGAGATAGATTGAAGAAGTTCTTCCTTCTCGAACCCTATTGCAAAAGTTTCTATTTAATAATGTATTAGAGAAATGATATCAAAAAGGATTACTATGTGAGACTTGCGATTATCTCTGAAGATTCTGTTATTTCTTTTCTTCCAAGTCAACCAGAGGATGATTTAGAGCAAAATAATCCAGCCATGTTTATTTAGATTAAATCTAAGCGGAGATGCATAATTAAATAAATCAGCAATTTTAAAGTAACCAGGATAAAGATCAGAGGATAAGAAAAATCTCCATATATGCTAGGTAAAGGAGCAGTTAATAAATAAATGGGTATTGGTTTCATTATGCATATTGCAAAGAATACAAGTCTCTGGACCATACCACCCTCTTTTGACTAACTTTTCTTTAGTCAAATTCTTATTATATTGTAACCATGCCGTCGAGAATGACAAAAATATATATATGCCAAAGTCGACCAAGTCACAGTAAAAATAAAATGATATGCAAATGCAGGAGTCGCCACCTAGTCTATTAAAATGTAAGACGAGGAAAACTATATAAAACATGAAAATCATGCAAAACAGAAAAAGGTCTTCAGAAACCAGAAATGTGGGTAAGGATCTCTATTACGTACGAGAAAGGTGTTAGGCACCCTCGTACGCCCGATAAATCGGTCTTCTATTGGTTTCTCTTTTGCTTATGGGATGTCGGCTTTACAACCTTTGCTGTATGCCCAAGGGCGATATGCCATGCCATGCTAATAAGTGTGGTGTCTAAAATATAGGTGCATGATGTGTAAGGGTGTGTCCTAATGCTCAGAAGTATCACTTGTATTGCGGGACTAGTATTGATGCAAGAATATTGCACAATAAGATCGAAGATCTAATATCTCGAGTGAGTTTTCATCCTTGCGTTGCTATATGCTTAATGCAATCTAAAATGCATGGAGATAGCTAAAAACAGAGTTGTGCCTTCCTAATACATCAAGGAAGAAAAGCTAAAGGAAACCCAAAAGCAAATCGAGTCGAGAAAGCATGCCAAAAAGCATATAAAAAACCTGCTGTGTGCTACTGAAAACAGGCCAATGAGCCTATTTGGTGCGTCGGACTGGTGCTCCAGTCAGGTGTACCACCTATGTGCGTCTAGGTGGGCCAGGAAAATGTGCGGAGGGAAAACAGAAAACTATGCAATGCCAAAACACCAGAGAATGCATTCTGGAGAAGTATGTAGTGAAATCCTTCTGTAAAACTTGAAAAAAACATGTAAATGCAATGATTTGTGGACCCAGTGCTCAAGGGTTGGTAGCCTCACACTAGGTCCCACCTATTTTGTGCTAAATGAGGGATGCAGGATTCAGCCATGCTACTGGATCATGGGCTGATGCACAAGGCTCTCCACGTAGGAGTAAAGTGCAACTAATCTACCAGATTCTAGCCAAGGACTGAATATCCAAGAGGAGAAAACAATTGGAAAGTGATCTGGCTTAAAACAAAAACATGCATGTGAAATCTTAGAATATCAGAGAATTAGCCATAAAAGAATCAAACTCAAAGTCCTCCATAAAGCCATGCAAACAAAGATGCCAATGTGAGTGTTTTGTTCTCTGACCAGTCTGGTGCACCTGCTTGGTGTGCCAGAGTGGTGCGCCCCAGAGAATCTGGATCAGACTGCAATCTGATCCAGAATCTACCCCATAAAAGAGATGGGTGATTCTTGCTAATGCAGATGGATTTATGCCATTGTTAAAAGCTGGAAACATGATGGGATGCACATGACCGAAAGCCATCTTGTTAACCATGTATTCAAAACTAAAAATGAATTGATGGGTTCATGTATGAAAACATGCAAAATGCAAGGGAATAAACATGATATGAGCAAGTCTTACCAAAACACAAACAAGCTATCCTATCTCTACTGCACGATTTAAGCATTTGAAGCTTAGCATGGATTCATGTGTAAAGAAATAGTAAGAAAAAAGACAACTTACATACAAACATGGTGCAGGTTTTATGCTAGAAGAAAAGTAAGCGTGCTTGCAAATGAGAGCATGGATTAGCATGGAGAACATTTTACAAAAGAACGAGCAAAATCACTACTGAAATCTCATGAATATATGACGAAAAACAGAACATATATATAAGCTTCTAGCATGCCTTATTCCACTGTAAAAGAACAAGAAATAAAAGAGAAAAGTGAGAAGACCTACCTTGCCCTGGATGTTTTTTCGAAGAAGACTCAAGATA
>JAMKQA010014547.1:0-12383 GCA_024699735.1 Posidonia australis
ATCCAGCATGAAATCTTGGGCAGCCTCTCCTTGTGGTGCAGGAGGAGATGGAAGAGAGGGAGGTGCCTCAGATTGAGAAGCCATAGCTGCAACGAAATACTGCATGTCCTCTTTCTCAAAACCTGTAACAAAATTATCAACCCAAAATAACATGAAGAATAAAATGTCAGAGATAATTTCATCAGTAGATTTGCATTCTGTTATTTCTCTCCCTCCAAATCATCCAGAGGATGCTCTGGAGAAGCATTGCCCATCCATTAAAAGGCAGGTAATGTTTAAGGTCAGGATATGCAAGGAAAATCTCTGGGACTGAATAGAATCCAGGGAACAGATGAGAGTTCACAAAGAAACTCCAGATCTTTCTTGCAAACACACAATTAAGAAAGAGATGGGAGTTATGCTCTATACTGACTGAACAAAATGTACATAGTTAAGTTTCTGTTTTGAACTACTAACCAAGCAAATAGTTTCACCTTTAATGGAGAGTGACTAGAAGGACTAGAAAGTACTAGAAGGACTCCAATGATATTCATCCTCTATAGCATTTAGAGAGATAGAATGCAGGATAGTAACCAATTGTTCCAGTTGCATTTGAAGCAATTTTAGCGTGAGTTTGTCATTTCAATTATTTTTCTATTGACGAAAGATTAAAAAATTGACAAAGGCATAATCTGATCCAAACGATACCTTGTATGCATACGAACAGTCTATGAAAAAAAATCTTTATCATGGACATTCATTCCATCAAAAATTTACCAAACAAAGCCTAAGGCAAATTAACCATTTTTTGGATATGAATCAAGCCAAATTGAATGGTGTTCTCTGTTGTTATTCGGTTCAGTTTCTCTTATAACTGCTTCAAAAATTAAGATTTAGAGTTTCGTCGTGTCAAGCCAGATATGAGAGGTATGGTCATACTCATCGTTACCAAACAAACAAAAAGAAGAAGAAAGGAAATCAACTTATATGTAAATAATAGTCTAAAGATGAGACATACATCCACATGATCTTCTCAGTACAAATCCATAATCCTTCTCAAAAGGTCAGGAAGAGGCTAAGACACTTGAGAGGATAAATTCACAAGAAGAAGTCATAAATAAATGGGTTTAAGTAAAAAGGTTTGACAAGCCAAAATTCGCTGGGAGAAGAAGGCACCCTTTCCTTTTTATTATTCTTTAACTTACAAATCTTTTTTCTCAATTCCTTGATCCTTGATCATTTGGTAATCTTTTGTCAAACAGGCACATGTAGACAATGGAACATTAGCGCTACTTCCTGAAGGTAGCATATCATTGGAACATTCATCGTGATTTTAACAAAGCATGGCCCAAATCTCCCAGATGGGCAAACAGCTTGTTCCTGCCAAAGTGATTGGAGTGGGTGAATCATAACTTGGGTTAACAAGCTAAAGAAACACAACCAAAAACACAATGCAGAAGTGGTACCTCGAATCAAAGCTCTCTCCACAAGTTCCACATTCGTTTCTGGATGCCTTTGATGTTCCCTGCATAGAAATCATACAACCAGATAAATACCAAAAGCACTGCACCTCAATAACAGATATCAAAGTTTTTTTTTTTTTTTAGTAAATTACTAATTACTACCTCCAACTTTGCCCAAGTTTCAGTTTACTAACTTCAACTTTAAAACACAACACTTTACTACCTCTTAACTTCTCAAAATCTCTTAAGTTAAAGAGAACAATGTATCCAGAAAGACTAAAACACTGAAAGAAAGGTAACCTCAAAAGCTTGCACATACAAGATCAGTTGTACTCATTGTCAAAATTGGGAATTGTAATGCAATGAACCACAATCAATTACAAAATTCAAATGAATACAAATATTTTCAAGTGTGATAGGTTTTGCTGGAAATGACACTAATTCGAGCAGAATTTTTTTATATCATCCTAAAAATGCAGGTTTTCACATTATATTTGTGGAAAAATGGTGTAAAATACGATAAGAGATAAAAAATAATGAAACAACAAACGTATGAGATGAACTACACATTAAATTAGTACTACCTTCTGTTTCTTTCCCTTGGATGAATTCTTTGAGAAGAGATCCTTATTTTTCTTGCCTGCACCTTTTCCATCAATCTGGTGATTTTTAGGCTTCTGGTTCTTCCCTGGACTGTTGTCCTCTCTTTGTTTTGTGCCAGCCTCCTTCAGAGGATGTGAAGCGGAATCCTCCATGTTTTGTGCTTTATCAACTTGGGGTTGAATTTTATTTCCCCGCTTTTCTCTTTTAAAATCTTCCTCATCGTCGTCATCAGCTTTTCCATTGTTGCCTCTTCTTTTTGTTCGGCTCTTATGCCCCTTTTTTTGGTTAGCATATTCCATGAAACTTTCTCCCTCACTATCAGCAGGAGATGTCTTACTACATGAGGTATTGGACTGATCTAAATTCACAGCCTTCCTGCTCTTGTGCCCTGAAAGCATTGCCTCAAGAACATCTGCCACCTCGTCATAACCCATTTTTTCATCAGTATCTACTGAAGCCAAAGCTTCATTATTCTCCATCAGAGATCCAAGGCCATTTTCAAACTCCTCACACAACTCACCCACCGCCAGATCGTTCTTCGCATTGTCGTGTACATCATCAAAACTCGCACAAGGTCCCTCCTGACAATCTCCTCTCAAAGTCGTTTCTTCACTGCCATCTTCTTCATTATTGTTGTCATCATCTAGCATCGACTCCCTCAGCTCTGAGACCTTATCCATGTGCTTCTTGGACTGCTCATGGTTCTTCCACTGTTTCTCCGACTTAAACTTCTTGCTACAAACAATACAATACAACTCTGAACCACCACTACCATTATTACTAGCTTTATGCTTCCTGTTCTTCTTATTGGAAGTAGAGTTAGAACCAGCATCCTCGTGAAAAAAGCCATCAATATCACCACCATCTTCCCCCTCCTCCTCCACTACCACCTCACCTTTTGCCCACTCCTGGTCCTCGTACATCCTGGCCCTCTCCATCTTCATCCTCTCCTCTTCCCTCCTCCTCTCCTTCTCCTCCAACCTCCTCTTCTCCTCCTCCGCCCTCTTCTTCGTGGCATACTCGACGACCCTCTTATCCTTCTTCTTAGCGAACGCGGCCAGTCCTCTGACGGACTCATTGTATTCCTTCTTGGCCTTCTTCCTCAGCTTCCGGTTCTCCTCCTCCATGAGCCTCCTCGCCCTCCGATTATCCCCGGCAGCAGCGTCGTACAAGTCCACCCACCCGAAGTCCAGCACCGTGCAGAACCCCAACCAGTACCCGTAAAACGCCGTTACCTGATCGTACGGCGACTCCGCGTTCCCCATCAAAGGCGGAGGACGGACGGAATCTAGGGCAAGGCCCATCTCCTTCAGGTACCAGACCTCCTTCTCATAGAGCTTGGCGAACACGTCGCCGTAGACCTTGTAGAAGCCGCGACCGACATCGGAGAAGCCAGAGTAGGCGGAGGGAGAGAAGAAGGAGAAGAGGTCGAGATCAAAGAAGGAGTGCTTTTTGGAGGAGGAGGTGGTAGTGGTGGAGGGAACGGAGAAGAGGATCTGCGAGCGGTGGGAGTCGTAGTAGGCGCGGGCGTTGGGGTCGGAGAGGGTCTCGTAGGCGTGGAGAAGGTCCTGGAAGGCGGCAGTGGCGGCTGGGGAGATGACCCCGCCGGGGGATTGGGCGGCGACTTTGTCTGGGTGGAGCTGGAGGGCAAGCCTGCGGTAGGCGGAACGGATTTCTTCCGGGGAGCAGTCGCGGGCGAGGCCAAGGACATCGTAGTGGCACCGCTTCTTCTTCTCCCCCAACGCCGCTGCCGCCGTCGACATTGTGAAGGTGTCGGACGCGAAGGGGAGAAGAAAGCTCCGCTCACCCTTTCGCCCTTGGCTTATTCGCTTCTTTTTCTTTTCAATTTAGAGGGATCTTATAAGGACAGAAAAAAAAAAACATAAACAGAAAGTTTTTTTTTTTTGACCAATAGTAAGGAGAAACACCCTCAAAATATAAAAATGGAAAATATATACAAGAAGTGGATCTTGGGTGAGCACAGAAAGCCCACATAAAGAAGCCAAAGACTCTCCAATGGGCGAAGCCGAATTACATAAAAATACACAAAAGTGGCTAAACCAGCCAACCGTTAGCCCAACAGTAAAAAGACTAACCCTAAGAACAGGTAAAAGGCCATACAACAAGCCCACTACCCAGCGCAGTCCAAACAGGAGTTGACTGTAGCAAAAAGTCTAAGCGAAACCATCTTGAAACAGTGCCAAGCTGCATTGCCATGCTGCAGTGCCCAAGACAGCCTAAACCCATCAAGACACACCAGCCACGTAGTAAAATAGAGGAAATCCCTGCAAACAGTGCCATGCTGCACGCTGAGGCAGTTCACATAGGGAATCTCTGGGGATTCCAACTACTGAAGTCAAGTAGAACAGCCCTAGCAGGTCGCGGGGAGTAGCCATCCACATAAGTCCTCCGGTTCCTCTCTTGCCAGAGGTCGTAGGCAATTCCGGTAAATAGCCTTGCCAACTCCGATCGGTCCCTATTGCTAGCGCACTACGACCAGCGAGTCAGAACACCACGTAGTACGTCGTCTTGGAGAACCGCATCGAGACCCGTAAAAGCCTAGACCTGAGAGGAAAACATGCAGGACCAGAGGAGATGGTCCAAGGTCTCCTTCGCCTCTTCACAGAGGGCACAGCGAGAGACAACCACAACACCGCGGCGACACAACGCATCGTGGGTGGGGAGAGCACGTCAGAGTGCTCGCCAGGTACAAATGGCATGACGGGGGAGAACGCCGTTATGCCAGACAAGAGAGGTCCAGCTAACCTTCGTTGCATGGGGGCGGATAGCATCCCACGCAGAGCGATATGAAAATAACTCCCCCGAGGGAGTCCAGATGATATCATCCTGCCCACCGGAGTTAGGGGCCCTTAAAATTACAGGCCAAAGATCATATATATCCTTGTAGCCAGCGGGGGAGCAACAAATTGCCTTCCCTAACAAACTGGTTGACGAGACATGTGTCCTTGCAGCGTAGGTCCTGGTAGAGGCGGTGCGCAACAGAGGAAGGTATGCCATCACGAAACCCAAGTATCTATGGATCATGGAAGAAGAAGGTGCAGCTACCGTCTCCGATGCAATAGCACATCAACAGTCTGGCCATGTCACGCATCCGCAAGAGACTCCACCACGCCCAGGACGTAGAGTTAGGCAGACGAGCACTCCAGATGGAACGCCCCTTGACATACTTTCTTCTCATCCACTTGACCCAGAGTGCATCACGGTTAGTCGCCAGGTCCCAGAAGAGCTTAAGGAGGCCAACCCAATTACAGACGCTCACACTCTGGATGCCCAGGCCACCCTCCTCCTTAGGAAGACAGACCTCCTTCCAGGAAACGAAGGAGCAACCAGAGGATCCATGGCCAAACCACAGGAAGTGCATCATTTTCCGGTCAAGATCACGAGTGACGCTCGCCGGAAGGGCATAGACAACAGTCCAATAGACATGAATAGCGGAGAGGACGGATCTGATGAGGACTAACCGACCAGCATAGGAAAGAAGTTTGGCTTTCCAGGACTCCAGCTGCTTGTCCACGGCGCTCAGAAGGGGAGCGCACTCCACAGTAGAGAGTCGCTTAGGCGACTATGGCAGTCCCAGGTACTTCACCAGGAAGTTTCCTTCAGAGAAATTCAGGTGGGTGGAGATCCAACTGCGATGTTGGACCGGCCCTCCAAAGGAAATGGCGCACTTATGGCAACTAAATTCCAGCCCCGAGATCGTTGAGAACTTATCCAAGAGCACCTTCAGACCTCTGGCATTCTTCTTGTCTGCCCGGAGGAAAGCCATAAGGTCGTCAGCGAAGATGAGGTGGGAGACAGAGAGGTCACCCACCTGCATTGGGCCCAGCTCTCCTCTGGCTGTCGCACGCTTGAAGAGGTCAGACAGAACTTGCATCGCCACCACAAAGAGGTACGGTAAGAGGGGATCTCCTTGACGAACCCCATTAGCAGAGGAGCACCACTCCGACCTCACACCGCTGATGACAGTGGCAAAATCGTACTGCATGCACGCCGCCACCCATCCAATCCATCCGGCGGAAAGGCCAGCATGACGGAGAGCCGCACAGATGAATGGGCGTTGGATCGAGTCAAACACCTTCTAGAGATTGAGTTTAACGCACATATACCCCCTTCTCTGCGAGACATGCATATTGTGGCAGAGCTCGTGAGCCAGTAGGATCTAATCTCCGATTCTTCTGCCCGTTACAAAAGCAACCTGGTTAGAGTCAATAAGGTGGGGGAGCAGGGTTCTGAGACGGTTCGCCAAGATCTTAAAGATGATCTTGTAGAGGACGTTGCACAAGGCAATGGGCCGGAAGTCCTCCATGGTGTCTGGAACATCCTTCTTAGGCACAAGACAAAGCAGAGTGGATCGATGCGCTTCGGCAATTTGGTGGAGCAGAGGAAGTTGTTGACGGCGTCCAGCAGGTCGTCGGAAATGATAGGCCAAGCTAGCCGATAAAAATGGCCATTGAAACTATCCTCTCCAGGGCTCTGTTGGGGTTTAGAGTACTGACAACCTCCCTCAGCTCCTCTCGTGACGCAAGCGAGCAGAGGGAAATGTTATCCTCGTCAGAGATGGTTTTGCTGACATGGTAGTGGGGGAATTGACTACCCATAAACATGGAGTTGAATAGAGTCTTAAGCCTCAAGGCGAAGAGAGAGGAGATCCGTTGCGGATCAACAACAGATTCTCCATCGTGGGAGATGCGCTTGATAAGGTTACGAGCCCTGCGATCCGTGGTGGTGGCGTGAAAGAACGCAGTATTGGCATCCCCATCATTCAGCCACTGGATTCTAGATTGTTGCCAAACTACCATTTCCTCCCTCCAATAGAGCTCTGTTAGCTGGTTACGGTAGTTGCACTCAGCCTGAAGAAAAACTAGAGAGCAAGGGTCCCGCCTGAGCGCCTCCTACAATGATTTAAGGGAGGCTTCACAGGTCCTGATCCTCTCCGGGATGCGCTGGAAGGTCCGAGTAGCCCAGGCACGGAGGCAACTACGAAGGTTGTTAAGCTTCTGGTAAACATGGATGGCTCATTTAAAATTCTCCCCACAAAAACATGGAGGGTATTATATTGTCCAAGATCAACTGTAGCCATTATAAATTTATTACAAAAGTAGTAAAATACCCTTATATTAATGTTAGAGTTGATAAATAGTAGCAACGCAGTGACGGACGACTGACATTATTAATAGCGTCCGCCAAATCCCTGTCAAACAAGATATACTTTCGATTAAAGGCGGACGTCCACCAAACCACTACCTTCTCTTAAAGGAATTCGAGTTAAGGCAGACGTTAGTCATGGACGTCCACGAAACCCCTGTCAAACTACAAATACTTCCAAGTAAAGGCAGACGTCTAACATTATTAATGGATGTCCACCAAATCTCTGCCAAACAAGAGATACTTTCGACTATCAGACATCCGTCAAGGACGTCCACAAACCCTTGTCTATTCTAAAAGGAGATCGACAAATAGTAGACGTCTGTTATAGACATCTGCTAATTCAGAATTTAGTAGAGTTTACCAAATAGAAGATCAGAGTTTACCAACACATGAGATTCAGTTTACCGTTCCATGTAACTTACAAACAAGTTATATCCACTCACCAGGATGCTATCTTCACTTTACCATCACATGAGAATCACTTTATCAAATTTTCTCAGTTTACCAAATAAAAGATCTGAGTTTACCAAAGTTCTTAATGGAGTTTACCAACACATGTGATTCAGTTTACTATTTCATGTAACATACCAACAAGCGTTATCTAATTAACCAAGATGCTTTCTTCACTTCTCCATCACATGGGAATCACTTTATCAATTTTTCCCAGTTTACCAAATAAAAGATATGAGTTTACCAACACATGGGGTTCAATTTACAATTCCATGTAACTTACCAACAAGCTTTATCCACTTCACTAGGATGCTTTCTTCACTTTACATTCACATGGGGATCACTTTATCGATTTTTCCCAGTTTACTAAATTGAAGATTTGAGTTTACTAGAATTCTTAATAGAGTTTACCAACACAGGGGGTTCAGTTTACTATTCCATGTAACTTACCAACAAGCTTTATCCACTTCACCAGGATGCTTTCTTCACTTTACCATCAAATGAAAATTACTTTATCAATTTTTCTCTGTTTACCAAATAGAAGATCTGAGTTTACCAGAGTTTTTAATGGAGTTTACCAACACATGGATTCAGTTTACCAGAGTCATTAATGGAGTTTACCAACACATAGGGCTCAGTTTACCATTCCATGTAACTTATCAACAAGCTTTATCCACTTCACCAAGATGCTTTCTTCACTTCACCATCACAAGGGAATAACTTTATCGATTTTTCACAGTTTACCAAATAAAAAATCTGAGTTTACCATAATTCTTAATGGAGTTTACCAACACATAGGGTTCAGTTTACTATTCCATGTAACTTACCAACAAGCTTTATCCTCTTCACCAGGATGCTTTCTTCACTTGACCATAACATGGGAATAACATTATCGATTTTTCCCAATTTACCAAATAGAAGATTTGAGTTTACCAAAGTTCTGAATGGAGTTTACCAACACATAGGGTTCTGTTTACCATTACATGTAACTTACAAACAAGCTTTATCCACTTCACAAGGATGCTATCTTCACTTTACCATCTCATGAGAATCACTTTATTGATTTTTCCCAGTTTACAAAATAGAAGACCTGAGTTTACCAGAGTTCTTAATGGAGTTTACCAACACATGAGGTTCCGTTTACCATTCCATGTAACATACCAACAAGCTTTATCCACTTCACCAAGATGCTTAATTCACTTCTCCATCACAAGGTAATCACTTTATCGATTTTTCCCTAATTACCAAATAATAGGTCTGAGTATACTAGAGTTCTTAATGGAGTTTACCAACACATGAGGTTCCATTTACCATTCCATGTAACTTACCAACAAGCTTTATCCATTTCACCAAGATGCTTTTTTCACTTTACCATCAAATGAAAATTACTTTATCGATTTTTCCCTGTTTACCAAATAGAAGATCTAAGTTTACGAGAGTTCTTAATGGAGTTTACCAACACATGGGGTTAAGTTTACTATTCCATGTAACTTACCAACAAGCTTTATCGTCCACACCAAGATGCTTTATTCACTTTACCATTACATGGGAATTACTTTATCAATTTTCCCAGTTTACCAAATAGAAGATTTGAGTTTACCAGAGTTATTAATGGAGTTTACCACCAGATGGGGTTCAGTTTACTATTCCATGTAACTTACCAACAAGCTTTATCCTCTTCACCACGATGCTTTATTTATTTTACCATAACATGGGAATCACTTTATTGATTTTTTTTATTTTACCAAATAGAAGATTTGAGTTTAATAAAGTTCTTAATGGAGTTTACCAACACATGGGGTTCAGTTTACCATTCCATGTAACTTACCAACAAGCTTTATCGATTTCACCAAGATGCTTTCTTCATTTTACCATCACATGGGAATCACTTTATTGATTTTTCCCTATTTACCAAATAGAAGATCTGAGTTACCAGAGTTCTTAATGGAGTTTACCAACACATGGGGTGGAGTTTACCATTCCATGTAACTTACCAACAAGCTTTATCCACTTCACTAGGATACTTTCTTCACTTTACGATCACATGGGAATCACTTTATCGATTTTTCCCAGTTTACTGAATAAAAGATCTGGGTTTACCAGAGTTCTTAATGGAGTTTACTAACACATTGGGTTCAGTTTACTATTCCATGTAAGTTACCAACATGCTTTATCCAATTCAACAAGATGCTTTCGTCACTTTACAATCACATGGGAATCACTTTATTGATTTTTCCCAGTTAACCAAATAGAAAATCTGAGTTTAATATAGTTCTTAACGGAGTTTACCAACACATGGGGTTCAATTTACCATTCCATGTAACTTATCAACAAGCTTTATCTACTTCACCAAGATGCTTTCTTCACTTTACCATCATAAGGGAATCACTTTATCGATTTTTCACAATTTACCAAATAGAAAATCTGAGTTTACCATAATTCTTAATGGAGTTTACCAACATAGGGGGTTCAGTTTATGTAACACTCGTAAAAATTTCATTTTGTAATTATTTACATTTTATGAATTTACTCTTGGACGGGTGTTATTGTTCCGAGATCTATTGTGTGGTTTTGTACTTTTGATCATGGGCTGGCTTCTATTTGCATGTCCTGGTGCGTGGTATGGCACTATACATGTGGGGCCCAGGTGTGGGGTCCATGTAGGGCCCACGTTGTGGGCCAATTGCTGTGGCTGGTGGTTGGACAGAGTGGCCGGTGTGCTTGTGAGGGGTGTCAATGGCTGAGACGTGCAAGTGAGCATGCTCCTAACTACTGTGTGCACAAGCTTTATAAGCCGCCCGCAACGCACTCCTCTGTCACTCGCCGCCGTCTTCTCCTTCTTTTTTCTTCTTTTTCTCCTCCTCCTCGGGCGAGCATCTCTTCTTCCCTTCCCTTCCCTTCCTCCCCACTCCTCCTTCTCCATCCCCTTCTCCTTCCACCATCCTCCCTTACCTCCCCTGTTCCCTTGTTCCCATGTTTCGTGTGTTGACACACACACACACACACACACACACACACACACACACAGAGGGAGAGGGAGAGAAGTAGAGGCGCGGTGGTGGCTTATGGCGGCCTGGGAAGCTTTGGAGTGACGTCCCAATGGTCGTGGGGTGGCAATGGATGTGCGGAGCTGCTGGAATTTGTTGAAGTCGGTTGTAGATCGTCGGAGCTCGGTTCTGGTACAATCCCCAATTTAATGTGTAGGAATCACGTAAAATGGTAGAAATGTCTAGGATGTATGTAATCTAGGCTAAATTTAATGTTTTAGAATTTATGAGAATTTATTGTGGTTTTTATGGGCATTTATGCCAGTGGTTGAGTTTTGGGTTGTTTCAACCCTTTTGCCTTTGTGATTTTATATTTTGATGCATGGTGAATGGATTTTGGTTTTGTTTGTGAGGATTTGGAGTAAACTCAAGGGCCTACATCTTATGTTTTATGCAAGATTTTTGGTGTTGGTTTAGGAGGTCCGATTGGAGGTCCCAATTGGGGAAAATTCGAACTGTAAGGTTTGGGCTATTTTCTTCTTTTTTTTCGCAAAATTCGGCATACTGAACCATTTCAGTATGCCGTTTCTTTGTCAGATTAGGTTCTCTGGTCAAAATTCAGTCGTCTGATTTTGGACGGTTGCCTGAATTTGGATATTTCAGTCAACCGAATCATTTTCGGTATACCGAATTTGGCCTGAGTGTTGACCGTTGACCTCATTAGGTCGACCGATCCAGATCGGCCTATCGAACAATGGGTTTTCGGCATACCGAACTTGTTTTCGGCATACCGAATCTGGGCCTAAATATGTTTGTAAAATTTGATTTCTAAGGGTTTTCTAGATTGGATTGTTTTGTCCCACTGAGAGGGATTGTGGGTCATCAGTAGAGGCGGAAATCGGTCCAAGTCGGCCCTGGACCATCCGGCCTAGCAAGGGCCCGACATGCTCTGGGCCCAAAAAAAATTTCCCTGGGCCAGGGTGGGCTAGGCCCGCCGTGGGCCATGCCAGGCCCAAGGGTCAGGCCCGCTAAGGCCCGTATACTAGGCCCAATTTGGCCCGTCAAAACAGTCTGGATCGGGTTGGGCCGGCCTGCCTGCAAAAATTTAAATATATATATATATATAAGGCGCACATACCTGGCGCACCAGGCTGATGCACCATTCTGTAACGACTATAAAGCCGTTGGCAACGACTAAATAATATAGCCGTTTTCAACGGCATATTTGTTATGTTTTTTTTTAAAAATCTTAAAATCGACTCCATTTACCCTATAAATACCCCCTACTCCATTCATTTTTCTTCACAACTCAATCTTCTCTTCTCTTCTCGACTACAAGTCTACAACTTTATCTCAACTTTCAAGTGAGGATTTTCAAGTGAAGATTTCGCTATTTGGCTTTGGATTCCACCTCGTCTTCTACTCTTTAGTCTCCACGCGACACCAGCTAAACTAGCAACATCAAAATTTCTCTACTTCTAATCCCTCCAAATTCTTTACTTCTAATCCCTCCATTTTTGGGTTTTGGTTTTTGTGGGTTAAGGGTTATATTATTTTATATTCCTTTTTTATATTAAAATGGAAAATATTAGTAATGTTGGTAAACATGACTATATCCCTAGTATGGAGTCAGATCAGCCTCAGTCTACCCCAACACATACTACACAGTCCACAACCACTAAAAAACCTAGGAAACAAAGTTCTTGGGTTTGGGAGCATGTTACATTAGACC